>VXCM01004360.1:0-34460 GCA_014773175.1 Lucifuga dentata
CCCCCCCCCCTCCTCCCTGTCCAAATAAATTAAACCACGGGAATGGAAAGCAAGAGTTGAAAAGAAGAAAGAAGCCATGTCTTGACAGTTACTGTTTAATTATCCAACTCGGCTTTTGAGGCCTTGAGAAATGGAGGGCTGGATTTGGTCTCCTTAATCCCAACCTGCCATAAGCCACTTATAGACCTCTGCTGGCTGAAACATGGAGGAGAGCAGGATGGAGGAGAAGGAGGCCAACAGCGTCCCAATTACGACTATAAAGGGAAATGTGTCTTCTCTAAGTATGTCACCACACCTTTTTATTATTTTAGTAGATTAAAGGATCATACTGACAATCAGGCATTTTTTTTAGCCTGATAAATACAAACCGCTTATATGTTACGTTATTGACAACCATTTCCAAAAGCATGTTTTTGGAGTGGTACATTTTAGATTTTTTTCCTACCTTCCAGACTGTCACTGGTTTCAGTTCATCCCAGTACACCATTAAAATCAATTTGTAAAGATTTGGAACACATTTATGGTCCATCGCTGCAAACATGACATCTATTAAGTTTTTGTCGAAGTAACTTTATTTAACCGATCCAACACAGTGCTGCACAGAAGACAGTGTATGTCTCCGCCAGGAAATATAGTCCCAGGAGAAGACGGCTTTTACAGAGAAATTAAAATGACTGTGCCTTCTACAATTGTGCATAAGTGTTAGAAGGCGAAACGTTGAATTTTAAGGTGTGTGTGTTTCACCTGAACATTTGATTTTGAAAGATTAGGGGGTTTGAAAAAATAACAGGAAAATTAAAATACAGTTTAACATTTTGGAAATTGGTTGTCATAACGTAACGTACTGTATAAGCACAAAGGTGGAACAACAGGACAGGCAAGGCAGGCAATTGCCTGGGGCCCCGAACTTTGGAGGGACTCCAGCAATGACAGTGTAAGAACCCCCTTGAAGCATCTGATGGACAATACGCATTGTGTACTCTGCAGACCCCCCACCCCCCAACAGGGCCCCACAACCGACAGCAAGGGTCCCTCACACTGCTGGCTGAGTACTGCTGACTAATGNGGGGGGGGGGGGGGCGTTCACACAGTGTGTAACTGCGCAGAATCCATAATTACACAGTCACTGGTGACTGTGTAATTATGGATTATAAGCTATACATTACACCCACCCCCACCCACCCCATGAGAGCTTGTTTGTTTCAGTGAATACAGAGTTGGGCAAAAAGTGGTGGAGTGAAATCAGTGAAGCGATGCCTTTTTGTCCTCCAAACAGTTGGAAAAAGAAGTTTTATGAGCCTTTTCAAAAGCTCAACACAAAATATAACATTTCTGCAAAGAAATATGTTTTTCAATGATGGCTCTGCTGGCGATGTATGAACAGTTTTAGCTTAATTGCTATGCTATGCTATGCTGTGCTAACTTCAGTTGAGTTCTTTGCCTGAAAAGTGGACTCATGATCAAGCCTGACTGTGTGTGTGTGTGTGTGTGTGTGTGTGTGTGTATGTGTGTGTTTATTTACCTATAGCTAATCTGTGACATATTTCACACACTCTAATTTGATTGTTAGTTTTTACATTTACATTAACGGTTTGAGTTCATTTAATTTGGTGAACTATTTATGTTTTATACAGTACAGAAAACTATTACTTATATTAATTTGACTAATTCTTTACAAACTAATATATTTCACGATTTAGTTATTATTTCTACTTTGACTGAAGAGAAAGACACTACTGCCTACTTTTATACACTGTACATATTTGTAGTTTTTTTTTTTTTTTTCAATTTTGCAGTATTGTTTACATCTGCAACTGCCAGTAAAACGTTGTTCAGTGTTAAATTTTTCATATCATCATGAATATCATCACAAAAAATACCTTGAGATATCACTATATTATTTTAAGGCTATATTTCTCAGACCTACTCCTATGTCTATATTGATAATCCAGAAAACTTACATTTGTTGAAGTAATGCATCCATTGTTTTAAAAACTTTATGCATAAGAATCATCATCATGGAGTAACATTATGTTCATATTCAGGTTTCAGATCTGCTGTTTGTGGCTGCAGGACTGTTCAGTTCACTGACAGGTTTAACATGAGATTTAGCATGTATGTTATTTAACCATGCATAGTTAATCCCTCACACACTTTATTAGAGGCCTGATTTGATTGATTTCCACCCCTTTCCCTCTCTATAAGTTCAAATGTTTAAGAAGCTGCATATTGTAAGGATGTTGTAGAGAGACTGAAGCGTGGAACTTTGTCCTCTGCTGACAAGCTGCAGAAAATATACATCCATAGAAATTATCAAAAATGTCCCGTCACACTCAAACATCCTCTATTCTGTCAAGCTACAGCTCCATTAGAAGACATTAATGTGGCAAGCGTGTCAACATGGTCAGATGAAGAATAAAACTAGCTCTGCATGTACTCACAGCGATAATGACACATAAATCGGCGAGGCTTCTCTGTTGAAGGTCCATCTTCTCCTGTACAAAACACAAGGGAGAGAGAGATGGTGACAGAATAAATTGGACATCCAAAGTGATATTAACACTGATTTACTTTTGAAGTTGCCGCACATGTGTAGTATCAGTCGAAATAAAATAGACAAGACAGGGATATCACAGGCATATACTAATATGTGTATGTGCAATTGTGATAATTTATAGTCTTTTCCATGTTGTACAAGAACAATCGTCGCATGGAGCCGCAACAATATTCCTCAGCTGCAGGTGTGCAGCAGAAAGGTAGTAGAAATGTGGAAATGAAGTGCCAAGCTTGCAGGACTGCTCCCACTCTCACTGATAGGGTACATGTGTGGACAAGCATCGCTTTGGGGTCCAATAATTGTATCCTTGATGTGTCAAAACATGGTCATCTTCCCGTAATGCGTCTCGACTGAGTCACAAGTTTCCTGACGGAAGGTAGAGCCGAGATTTGCCCCAGCTTGTGAATGCCCTGGGTCTTTTTGCACCATGAGCTAATTGCATATATTATCACACATTTTTTTGGTTTCCATCCAGTCCACAGCGGCAAAACAAGCAGGACGCCTATCAAAACCATTATTCCCAGGTGTGAAAAGCTGCCACCTTCATATGTGTCACTTTTTTGTCTCTCTGCCTTGTCCCACTTACTGGCCCATTTTGCCCGGGCAGGTGAAATATGTGGCACCTGCCACTGCTTGCCTGTTTGGCCATGGGATTGATGGAACACATTCTTGGAAAACGTGATAGTAACAGACAGGCTCTTTACATCATTCTGCGTGGAAAAAGGGGCAATGACCATTAATCAATACCATTTTCATGGAAAGAAAGACATGGCTGATTCTATTTCCGAAAGCCTGCCCTTTGCCCCTGTCGTGCTGCAGTAAACAAGCAGAAAATGGAGAAAATTCAATTTCATATTTATAACTTGACTTATGTGAGCAAGTGCAATTTTTATGGCTAATACACAGCAAGGAGAGCGATGATGTTATTTTCCAAATCGACCAGTAATATCAACCAGATTCTATCATTCCAAACAGGGACAGCAAACATTTGTTTTGTGGTTATCCTATAGGTGATTTTATGCTACATTTATATCCTGACCTGTGACCCATAAAATCAGATGATTGTTTACAGTTGGTCAGTTGGTTATTCCCAAAACCCCTACTGAGACTGCTAAAAGATATTTTATGATGTCTGCAGTTGTCTCAGAAAAGACCAAAAAATGACATTTCTTGTCCAACTTTTTGATCTTAAATGAATTGCAAAAGACATTATGGTTCAGTCCATCAGGTCTTGCTCCTGTTTTCCTTAGTTTGTTGTCATGGAACTTCCTTCAACTTTGATTTTTGTTTTTTTTTTGTGTTTTTGTGCTTTTAAATGTCCATTATTTTTTAATCGGACATGTAATTTCATCTTGTCATAGGCTGGATTTACACTACAAATCTAGATGCTCAATTCCGATCTTTTGCCCATATCTGATTCTTTGTTCATCGTATTTACTTTTTTCTTTTTTAAGCGGCTCATATCTGATACGTGTATTTACATGGCTTTGACCTGTAGCAGCAGGATGCAGTTGCACATGCGCACATTTCTGAGACAGATGTAAACAAAACGCTTCAATGGACTAAAATGAGAGAACTATTTAAAAATATGATAAGCAGGTTAGCAACTTTCAAATGCAGAGAGAACATCTGATATGTTGTTTGACCGTTTATGTCTCCCATCCGGACACATATTATCATCAGGCGATCATGTAGGAGAAGCGAGACTTTTGCTGCTATAAAGAGAGCCTGTTATCACACACTAACACGTCTATTTGACATAAACACACATCAGCATGTCTGATATATATAGTATGTCCTCCATTTTTGTTTACACAGAGCGGTCATCATATTGATCGATTACATCATCCATATACAGACAAGGTGGAATGTTACGTAGAAGTCGGAATGGGAAGGAAATTCCAATCTTTCTGATCTGTGTATTTAGACAGCAGTTGCATTGGAGTATATCTGATACATATCCCATTTATTTCCACATATGCAAGTGTCCCAAAATGGGTCTGAGAATATCCATGTGCCTTTTTACCATTTACTTCTCAAGAAGCAAATCTGATACATGTCACATGTGAGCAACAGATTGGAATCAGGATCGGAATCGATATACATGGCCGTATAAATCCAGCCATAGAGTTCTGTTGGTTTGTTATGTTATTTGTGCAACATAATATGCAACTTTTTCCTGCTATCTTGGCCTGGTCTCCCTCACTAAAGGGATTCTGAATCTCAAGTGAACTTCTTGGTTAAATGAAGGTTCAATTTAAAAAAATAACATAAAGTGTGGGGAGAGCTAACTGCCACACCCCATTAAGTGAAGGCACAAACCGATGGGTGCCAACCTTTTCTTCATGGAACCACCCACTACATGCAGTACCGTCTCTGCTGTTGTTAAAGCATTTTACAGCATGATGACAGTCAGGAAGCCGCTCACTGATTCTTCTTGGCAGCTCTCAACCCTAAAATCAGGCCACTCACTTACCTCCTCAATAAATAAACACTATCATTCCACCTTTATTAATTTCCCTTTAAAAAGCTCACCTCATCCTTTTTTGATTGAATATTTGGTTGGAGTGAGGGCTGCAGGAAGGAATTGCAACACTGAGCAGAATCCAATCTGTTGATTAATCATCTGGCATTACAGACAGGGTGACTTCTGCTCCAGCACACCGTTGGTGGAAAAGCTTTTTTCATGCTTTATTTAACAGCAAGTCATTTTGATTAGTGTGAAGAGATACTTTAAGAAGCACAATGACTAAATCAGAGCTGTCAGCGGCTCCTACATCCTGAAGGAACGATATTGACGAGACAGGCAAGGTCAGCCAGGAAGCCACTACTGAGGGCATAGCTGCTCCTGCAGGAACGTAATGACACGTGTTTTATCTACCTCAATTATACACTTTCAGTACCTTTACATGCATGCTGTATTCTGATTTTTGTCTGCATACATGAGTGGAATTTTGGATTCTCGGAGATATATGTGCAGAATACAGAGAGTTTACATGCTTGAGTAAATAAATTTACATTGACACGTGTTATTTGGATACACCATCATCAATTTATGTCGATAATCTAATTATGGTGTTTGCATGACATCTGAAAATATTTATAATATAATATAATAATATAATAGTCAGTATAAATATTTATACTGACACTGTCTTGAAAAATGGAATTACATTTTGGATACAACTACAAATATCAAAATTTTAATGACTAGTAATGTAATTATTGCATTGTAATTTGTTTTTATCCTGTTATTGCTCTGTTGTTGTTTTTTTTTTTATTGCCTATTTGCTGTTTTTACTATGTAAAGCGCCTTTGAGTGCCTTTTAAAGCGCTACACAAATAAAATGTATTAGTGTTATTATTATTAGTGCAGTGGCCATTGAAAACGTGGCTGTTCGGACCAGGCTAGACTTTGTGGTGTGCGCATAGCCTGCCATAAGAGTGGAGCATATGCTGCTGCGCCCAGAGTGTATCCTGCCGCACATGAAATACTTTTTACCAGCACAGCTCAATTCGAGAACCACTCATCCAAACAATTTCATATGCAACACTGCACATCCTTGTGTCTTCAGCATTATACCTGCCGAATTTTAACTTCATACAGTGCTGAGTTCTAGAGATATTGATGCCACAGACAGACAGAAAAACTGTCTTTATAGATAGATTAGTGCAGTGCCCTTTGAAAACATGTCTGTTCAGACCGGGCCGGACTTTATGGTGTGTGCTGCAGCCTGCCATAATTTTGCTCTGCACGTCCTCATGAGCTAGCTTTGTTTGCTGTACAGGGTCAGGTTGAAACAGTGGCACTACTGCGCCGGGTGCATATCCTGCTGCACAGACTACTTTTTACTGGCACAGCTCAATTCGAGAACCGTTCATACAAACAACTTTGCGCGCAACACTGCACGACCTTGGGTCCTGACCCAATACCTGCCAAATTTCAACTTCATATAGTGCTGGATTCTAGAGATATTGGTGCCACAGACAGACAGAGAAACTGTCTTTAGAGATAGATAATATATGTAATCATAAGATAAGATAAAACTTTATTTATCTTGAAGGAAATTGTGCCAAGGGTTGCTCAGCAGTACACAGTGACAGAAGGTGCAATAAAAACAGGTACCAAATGCAAGTATAAAGTGCAAATTAAAACTACAAATACAAAATACAAAAATACACAAGATGAGGTAAGGAAATGAAGGCACATTTTCAAGTACAAAGCAGAGATAAGTACAAACTACAAATTAATGCAATGTTGTAAATTCAAATGAAGGGAGTAGTGATATAGTGGTGATTACATGTAACATAAGGTTAAAAAAAAAAAAAAAAANTAAAAAAAAAAAAAAAAGATTCATATGATAAGTTAAAGTGAACTATGTGCCTTTAAAACAGATTCTCAGACAATTTCACATTTCCCAGTGTGTACGATGGCTTTAGATTCCCCCCTGTTATTATTACAGTATAAGTATTAATTTGCTGATTATCTGTAACAACTGACAAGTGGTGTAACAACCAGGAGACACTATTTTCACTCCCTTCACTCATGTTTTCCAGCAATTTCCTGGACTCGCAAAATGCTTTGGAGGAAAGAAAACAGCAGGAGCAGACACTCTCCCTTCATATTTGCCATTCCAGCAATCAATCAGTTTTCCAGGCGCTACAAGACGGTTCGACGTTTATGGGTTTTGCTCAGTCAGGTGGCTTGACTGGTTGTTATCGATTTAAACCCTGGCCTCAAATGTCAATACTACCTCTTTTAGCTGTGTCACTCACACACTTACAAAAAAAAAAAAAAAAAAAAAAGTCAGCCTCATTGATCACTGCACTCGGTAAGAAGGTGGTTCTCTTGCAGTGTGCTAAAACAATTTGAAACACCGGGTGGTACGCAGCCCAAAATGTTAAAGGATCATATCGGTGATCATGTAAGTTTGAGCCCCAATATACGTATACAATCCACATGTTAAAATATACTGACAAACATTTCCCAAAATATACTACTTTAGCGGTAAATTTCAGAATTTTTTCCTACCTTCCATACTACCATTAGTTTCAGTTCATTCCAGTACCTTATAAAAATCTACTTGTAGAGACGAAACACGCTTGAGATACATAATCCATCACAGAGAACAAGATGTCTATTAGGATTTTTGCCAAAATTACTTTATTTATACGATCCAACACGGAGCTGCATGAAGATGTATTTCTCCGCCAGGAAATGTAGTCCCATGAGAAGATGGCTTTTACAGAGAAATTAAAAAGACCGTGTCTTGTGCAATCATGCATAAGTGTAACAAGGCAAAATGCTGAATTTTAAGGTGGCTATATCACCTGGACATTTGATTTTGAAATATTAGGGGATTTGAAAAAATAACAGGAAAATTAAAATACTTTTAAAATTAAAAACTAAAAAAATAAATAAAATTTTGATTTTTTTAATAAAGTAAAACTTTTAAAACTAAAATACAGTTTTAGGTTTTAGAAATTGCTTGTCAGTAATGTAATGTGTGTGTGTGTGTGTGTGTGTGTTGTACTGTATATACTGGGCTCAAACATGCATGATCGCCGTTATGGTCCTTTAAGACAATTCATGGTCCATGGTCACCTGGCAGCCCCTGACAACCGTTTTTGAAGACACATCTTCACTGAACTGTAGCCACCATTAAGACACACACACACACACACACACACACAATGGTAAAGCTTTCTGGCCATCTTCAAGTATTAAGCGAGAAAGCAAAGACCCTAAGAAGTTATGGGTGTGATCAAGTTAAATGTCAGTGGTCTTAATGGTAGAAAATGTGTTAAGTGGTGGGCATGAACCTGCTCCTCCAGAAGTCCAAGTCATTCCATATGTCACACTTACAAAAAATGGACTGAATTCCTGTCTTTAGGGCTACCCCACATGGAAGAGAATGGCTTTGGAGATCATATTCATGCATAAATGAAAACTTCATTTTAGATAAAACAGCAACACAGCTATGCCAAATATTTGTTTCTGCAACAATCTTAGTTTTGAATATTTATACAAGAGAAAATGCATTGTTTTGAATGTAGGAGTACACAATTTATAAGCCTATTATAGTCAACTGGGCAAAGTCATTAAAGCATTAGAGGATGAAAACATGATTTCACTCTCTGCATGCTAATACATTTAGAAAGGATGGGTATGAATTAAACATGAAATCAAAGTAAATATCACACTTAATGTAATTATTGAATCAAAATTCCATTTGGTGCATCTTCCCACCCACGGCATAGTTCAACAGTGAAGCAGATTTATCTAAACAAAATTTCTTTTAAAACATCTATAAATCTATCAATATTTATATCAGAATCAGAGCTTTATTGTCAAACCATCCATATACAAGTTCACATGCGGGATGAAATGCTGTTTCTCCAGGACCTCCTGGTGCTACATTTAATGTAGTGCACGTAGACAAGAAGTATAGTAACAAGACAAAGAGCATAGACAGAGAATAGTGCAAAATAACATGTTTACTGAAGTAAAAGTAAAAATGTGAGCAAAGAGTTTGCAGTTCCATAAAGTGGGGTTGTGATATATGTATATAAATACACACACAGAGACAGATAGATAGATAGATAGATAGATAGATAGATAGATAGATAGATAGATAGATAGATAGATATGTCTGAAAAAATGGTCAATGTTCTATTCATATTCTGATTTAATAAGGCTAAAACATGTTGGAAAGACTAAAAATCTATTAACATAATATGGAAATTTTAACTTTGAAAATATTCACAGTAGCATGCAAAAGTTTGGAATCAAACAAAAATGTGTTTGATTTTGATAGGCATTGATATCTTTATTTACCAAGGTGGCATTAAATTGATTAAAACGTATAGCCAAGATATTAATAATGTCACAAATTATGCTATTCTGCTGGAAATGACTGATTTATAATTAGTTAATCACATAAACCTGCGAAAAAAAAAACAAAAAACCTGCAAAGCCCCATTTTCCCCAGCAGCCGTGTTCAAATGATAACCTGCTTTAGCTCATCCTAAATTATTCATGTTTATTCATATTTAAATGCGAATTGCTTATTAGGGACACCTTTCTAATTGTGTTAGCACACTTGAAACCTATTATTCTGTTCAATTTTAAGGGGGATGCAAATTGTGTTGCAAGTACTTGCATTTCTAAAGTTCAGTTCTGGGTTCAAAATTACCCCCCCCAAAAAAAAAGCAGCCTTCTCAACAAACATGTCACTCAGTTTTGCAAAATGAAGGTTCTTCCATGTGTCAGATTGCCAAGAAAACAAGATTTCACCCAAATGTGTCTATCGCTGTTTTTAGAGAAAAGGCCAAACTGGATCTAACCAGGACAGGTTGTTGAGAAACAACCTCATCTGCAACAGTGAAAAGATGACTCTGCGATGTTCGCTGGCTATCTGAAACTGGTAAACAAAAAGAAAAGGTTAAAAAGGGCAAAAGAACATAGAAAGTGGAAGTTGGATGACCGGAAACGGGTATTATGGGTGGCTGAGTCAAAGTTTGAGGTGTTTGGATCAATGAGAAGAACATATGTGAGATGCAGAGCAAATGAAAGGATTCTAGAGGAGTGCTTGATGCCTTCTGCCAGGCACTGGGGAGGAAATGTATTGTTTTGGGGCTGTTTTGGCGCTGATAAGGTAAGAGATTTACAAGGAATAATGAGTCAGAAAGGTTACCACCCATCACGCTGTCCCTCTGCACTTGATTGGTGCAAATTTCATCCTGTAGCAGGTCAATGACTGGAAGTATACTTCTAAGCTGTGTAAATCCTCTTTGGTGAAGAAACAGGAAGCTGGAGCTGTTTTTGATGGACTGGCCTGCACAATTGCCAGATTTGAACTCTATCTGGGATGAGCTTCACTGTAAGGTCACATAAAAATGCCTTATAAGCCAGTCACACCTCAACGAAGAGCTATAGAAGGCGTGGGTTGAAATTTCCCCGAATATCTTCAAAAATTGACAGCTAGAATGCTAAAGATCTGCAAAGTTGTAAGTGCTGCAAATGGAGGGTTTTTTGATGAAAGTAAAGTTCAATGAATAGAACAATTCTATTACATAAAATGTATGGAATGTTGTGACATTGTCAATATAACGACTTTAATTTCTGAGCTACCTTGGTGAAGAAAAGTAAATGCATGAAAATTTATGGGTGATTCCAAACTTTAAATGCTTGTGTAAATCAATGGGAAAATCCTGTTAGTCAAGTCAAGTTTATTTGTATAACCCAACATGACATACGTCTGGCTTCGCAGGTTAGAGACCCAGCCCAAGCTCTCTAAAGAGTAGGAAAAAAATCCCTAAAACATATTTTAAAACATGGAAGAAGCCTCAGGAGAAGTAAACAGAGAGAGATTCCCTCTCCTGGAATGACCAGACGTACAATACGAGCTGGGGAAGCAGGTAAATTACAAAGAAACAAATAAGGATGTAACAATACAGGAAGATATACAAATACAGCAGTTGAGTCATGACCGTTAAGAGGATCTAATTTCCACAAAGATCTAGTCAATATGAAATGATAAAGTCAGCGAGACGGTCCATTTAAAATATCTAAATCCTGGATGCCCATCAAACTGCTGGCCACATTGTCTAATTTCAACAAATGATAATTAAAAAAAAAAAAAAGAAAGAAAGAAAAGTAATTATATGAGTAAGTCTTGGTCAGAGCAACAAAAAGAAGCTGAAAAAGTGAAAAATTAATGTTACTGTACTGTCATTCATAGAGGTTGTATATTATCATTAGGGTTCTCCTTTTGGGAAAAAGGCTCAAATTTCTCCCCTCAAAGACATCCAGATTCATGAACAGCACGCATATGTCTGCAATTCACATTTTAAATAACTCGCAGCACTTCATTTTTAATTCTTCCTTTTAACCATTATGATTCAATTTTATGTTAAATTTAGTTTTTCCTTTGGATTGAGTTTTGCCGTTTTTTGCTAATTAGCATTTTAAATGAGTCACATGACACTTTTTTAGACGTGTCAGATATATGTGTGCAATGAATGACTGTTGCATGTTTGTCTGTTTATTATGAGCTCACTGAGACAAATTCTTATCAACTGTAACTTGAAATAGCAATAAAGCATTGAATTGAAACTGTGCAGGACAGCAACTTCAACACTGGATGCTACTGGCAAGGAAGAAAGGAAGAGGCCATCACACAGTCAACAATTCTGTTATCAATATTTGGTGACGTTGCCTTCATGGACGCTGGCCAGCATCTTCATGTCAAGCCTGAAAAAGACAGAGAGAGGAGACAAAGAGCCTCCTCTTCCTAATCATCACGATAAAACCATGAAAGCAGCTTTCCCTTCCAAGTGTCATTCTCTCATGGAGAAAATCTTTTCCACTTTAGATTGGGGTGTTTGAAGTCACTCTCTGTCTTCTTGTCTCATTAAACATAAAAGAATGAAATAAAATTCAGATGAACTGTTTACCCTGTTACATTTAAAATGTGTAATTTACCCTCACTGCCAGACAACTCACAATTACAGTGGGTTGGCTTTCCCCCATCCGTTTAGTGTATTTTCTATAACAAACCCCTATTAATCATTTCGGAGATCAAAGCGACACCGCAGAAGAATTTTAAATATTTAAATCTCCACAATCTTATATCAGATCAAAGAATTTTGCTTTAATTTCACACATCATCTTGCCAGTAGATCCACAGACATACACAGAGATCCGTGCAAACTCCAATTAAATATTGCAAATATCAGTAAATCTCCATATCATTTTCATATCTGAGCATGCCTCACACGCCGTGCAATTGAACTGTAAAAAAAAAAATAGAGGAAGACGCAGAAGTAAGTGATTATTATGGGGTTGGTCTTCAAATGTTATTTGGATGACAAGTAACTTAAAGTGCACAGCATTTATTTTTGGATATTTGTTTCATAAAGTAGCTCTGCATCTTTCCTCAATCCCATTTTAATTGCAGATAACCATGGCAAAGTTTCCTTTTTTATTTAGTCTAAAATGCTCTGCCAGTATTTACATGTGTTTGGTGCTAACCTGAACCTTTGACATATGATATACAGCGTGGTGCAAAAGTCTGAGACCACATCAAAAATACGTGATGTTTTTTGTGTAAATGTGGAAATAATCAGAAAGTCTGACATCACAAGAAGCTCTTTGTCACATCATTGTCACATTGAACACATTGAACACATTGAACACATTGAACATTGTCACATCATGCTGGGTAACTTGGCTCATCAGGATGCTGTCATTAAAGCAAAAGGGTGCATACCAAATACTAAGATATCCTGAAATTCATGTACATTTTTCAAATATTTAACTTTTCACTCAAATTGTTATGTTATCATTTGTAATGAGAAAGAATGCAAAATAGAAGCATTTTCACAGTGGTCTTACAATTTTGGACCCGACTGTATAGTATTTGCTATGAGCAATGACATGTAAAACACTTTGGCATGCATCACCAAAAAATACTACGGAACCCAGGAGAGCTCATGGAGAAGAAAAAAAAAATAATTAAGTTGCTCGCATGACTTACTAACTTTCAGTGAACCAGAAAAAGTAGTATCATTTAAAATACATTCAACAGATACCAAAGATATAAGAACGCGGTGTTTGACAGCCAAAAACTGAACGATATACTATACTATACTATACTACCGCATATACTACTGCATATTTGAGTACTACTTTGACTCATATCACACATCAACTGTTGACTGATATTGTGTCACTGCTCCATCCACTTCTGTTAATCCTCCTCCCATCTGCTAGTGGCGCCGCCCCTTTCTCTTACCTTCTATTTCTGGCTGCTTGCTTCCTCTGTTCTCCTTTTGCTGTTTAAACTCTGAGTCTGTGTTTGCCAGATTACACTGTGCTCATCACCGTAAGTCTCGCCGTTACCTCGTTATCCTGTTTCTGACCAGCCTGTTTGTGTACCGGATCTGATCTGCATCCCTGCTTGGATTTGTTTGCCAGTTTACCTGCCTGTTTGTGTATCATTGCCTGTTTTGGACTCCACTTCTGTCTGCCCCTTGTGGATTTATACCTCTCTGTGCTGAATAAAGTGTTTTAGACTCCTTACCTGCAAGTCGGTCTCTGCTTCTGGGTCCTCACTATTCTGCCTGATACGTTGATGGGTTGCATCAGTAGAGGGGAGGTAGAGGGGTGGGGTGTGAAAGAATTGATTAACTCTTCATAAGGGTGACGGCTTATGGAAAATGAAACTATTCATTCAGCTAACAGACTATGGGGGGTCAGGGGTGAGGGGTCCTGAGTCTGGAGGTGTAAAACATCACACCAACATGCAATGCTCAACATCGTTATCTTATAGTATTCTCGCTGTCATATATATTTGTCCTGAGCATCGATTCATACAGACAACACAGGTAATCAACATCACCTTCTTTTTTTATTTTTATTTATTTAGTTATTTGTCATTAAAGTGAGACAGGAGCTTCAGCTGAGCCTGAACCAGCATTAGTGATGATGTTTAGAACACGTAGAACAACGGAACGGCAGCTGATTGTGTGGAGTGTGCTATATGCAGTCATTACGGTAATGGTGTTGGGCTGCTGAGGTGCTGGGGAAAATTACGGTAACTGGAAGCAGGTCTGCGGCGGCTTATGAGGAAGTCAGTCACTCCAACATGGCGGTGTCCTTCATCTAGGGAGTTTGTCACACTAGTGGTTTGTATTTTGATGAGCAGGGTGAGGAACAGAGGAGAGATGTCACTTATAAAACTACTTATTATTGAAGCATTAACAACAAAATTACAACTGATATTAAGCAGAATGAAGCAGGGAGATCACTAAAAGGAAAGATGGCTACACACTGGTGGACAGTCAGGGCCAGCAAGGCCTTCTCTGGTGGCCTAATGATGCTCAGAATCATCAAATTATGTTTTTATAATTTAATATATATCTTATTAATGCTATATGTATTTTACAAAGTTGGTTCCCATCAGTTTTGTTATTAACGTCATTTTATCGCTACGGTACTCTCTCCCTCAGTTTCGCTGCTTCCAGTGCAGCTCATAGAAATTAGAGCTTTTATCCAATCAGATTTTTTCCCTGTGCTGTCTCCGGGTAAAAAAATCTAGCCTGAGGCTTTCAGAATGTCAAGTGAATCTCCTCTGCTGTTCAAGCAAACGGGACGATGTTGTTGATTGTCATATTCTTTAACCAATCAGATTTCGAGTTTACCATGTTGGGCGTGTTCTTTTACACGTCAGGGCCTTTAGCTGGCCTTGGCCTACGTCATCAGAGTACAGCATTATGCTAACAGCTACACAGCCTGCCAGAAATTCATTAGAAGAAGAAGAGAGCCGGTTAGCTTAGCTAACTCAAGTAAACCTAGCTAGCACGTAACGGAGCATTAATGTTTATTTAAACTTTCTTTCTTGATGTTTAGATTTTTAGATATAAAGCTTTAGAGTTTTTGTTTAGATTTTTACTTAGCCCTGTTGTTTTTTAACGCACAGTGGCTGAAGGAGGAGAAGAAATTGAGTTACAACCTTTTTTTCACATTTTGGAGCTGAAACGCACCGATAATGTACAGCTGTGATTAAACTCTTTCTAAAGACAGAAAGGAGGATGGACTTTATCTTCAGATGATGAGCAGCTTTGGTAAGTTTGATGGATTTTTATGTGGCTGGAATCTGTGAAGAAGCCTGTTGAATCTGATTGTGTTATTTGTGTTTTACAGCATTTTTGCTTGCTTGCTGGTCGTATGAGTAAATGTGATGGTTGTTATGAGTTTGTTCTTGTTTCTTTGGTAATGACACTGATTTAGGCTATGCCATGTTTATATGTGATGCAGCATCCTGTCATAATGTGTAATAATGCTACATCCTATTCATGTCTCTGCAGTTAGTGTGTTGTAACTGACATAGGTGTTGATCCTCGTGTTAAATCACTTTATTCCACTCGATAAAGGTTACTGTCACTGTGAATGTGGGCTGGTTATGTTGAATAACAACAACCTATAGCCTAGTGTCATGGTGAGCTTATTAGAAGGTGGTTTAATTATGAGAGGATCGCTCTGAAGGCCTAGGTGTAAAATGCACGCNTGAGCTTATTAGAAGGTGGTTTAATTATGAGAGGATCGCTCTGAAGGCCTAGGTGTAAAATGCACGCCTGCCACTGCTACACACACAAATAAATGAAAATGCATTCAAATCCAACTCAAAAAACAGCTGCAACAAATAAACACACACAAAACTGTAACATTCACAAAAAGGATCATAACAGATATAAAACAGAACTAGAACTTAGAGCATGTAACAGTGCTGCAAGGCATGCTGGGAGAATCAGAGCAGCTCACTACACTGTCGCTACAGCATTTTGATTTGTGGATTGTTATGCAGCTGAATGTGTGATTCAAATAGAGTTGTTTCGTCTGTGTTTGTGTTTCAGGAAGTTCCTCAGCTGTGGAGTGCGTGGAAATCACTCCTTATTGGAAAGCTGCGGGAGGAAACCTTGCAGGTGTGTGAGGCAAACGTGTTTTGATGTTATTGTGAATGAACGGCTGTGGGGTAATAATTTACTTGATGTTGCTGTTGGTAGATTGTGGCTGTAGCTGTGGATGATCGACTTCACGGGCTCATAAGGAAAGCCCCTGGGGATGTTTCGCTCGCTGACATTCTCCTGGTATGTGTATATTTTTGAACTATAGTAATGTGTGCATGTTGCTATCTGATAAACAAGTCGTTGAATGTTTTCTTTTCATTTGAAGCTGTATTATGTCACTGTTTTTCTATTTTGACAAAGATTTTATAATACAACTTTGTCTCAGGTTTGGAAAATTGACAGGTACTCAGTTTTAACATTTGTGTTTAAATAAAGTTTGTCTACTTTTGAATTCCAACTGTTGTCTTGGTATCTGTTTGCTTTACTCTCACCGGTTGTGTTATCGGATGTCACATGATGATGAGCAGATTTTCTATTCTTACATTCACTAAAAGATATTCAACTTCATGTCAAGCCTCAGAGACTGCATCTGTGTGGTGACGTAGGATTCATAACTCAAGAAGCCAGAACATTATTCACACATTTGTTCTTTTGAATCTCATCCAAAGTGACGTACACACGAGGTTTCGTAAGTGAGATGTTTCGAAGTGTTGTAATTTTAGTGTTTAAGCACAATAAAAAGCGTGGAGTGAATGTATGTCTCCACTGGGGAATATAGTCCCAAAAGAAGACCTGTGTTTATCGAAAAATTTAAACAAGCATGACTTCATAATTTTGTGTAACTATTAGCAGGCGAAACATGGATTTTGAAGTTGGGTGTATCACTTGAATATTTGATTTTGAAAGATTAACCCTTAAATGCATGAGTTGTTTTCCATCCATTCCTACATATGTTGGGTCATTAGAGACCCGTAACTTACACAACAGAAATTGAGCTACAAAGTGAAATATTTTTGCTTGTAAACTTTTCAGAACATTTTATGAATGATAAACAAACCCACAAAAAAAAAAAAANAAAAAAAAAAAAACAAACAAACATTTTTTGCCTTATTATATTTTTACAAGACTTATAGATCCCGTCATCAAAGCCGGTGCATCACAGCGAGGTGAAGTGAAGTTCTTACAGGGCGCTGCAGCGTCTTTCTGTAGCGGTAAGCTAGCAGCATAGTTTACAGCAGAAACACCTTTCTTCCTCCTAGATTCAGCGTTTGTTCATCGTATCAGTGATACTACATCGCCAGCTAAGGACCAAAGCTGAAAACAACTATTACTTGCTGCCTGTATACCAGGAAAAAAACAAAAAAAGTGCCGCTATTACATACCTCAGGTCCATATAGCGACCCTATACTTTTTAGTGGAAAACATTAGAAAAACAATTATTTCCATTAATTTTGACAACTTGAAACCATAAAACTGTTAAAACAAAAACAGTATGAGGAATACCAGGGGGTTGAGGGCTTAACTGAAAAAAATTAATGAATTAGAGGTGTGTAACGTGGTCCCAGGTCGCTAAAGACCCGTCCTATGCATTTAAGGGTTAAAAGATTTTGCAAAAATATCAGGAAAGCTGAAATGCGGTTTTATTCTTTGAGAAATGATTGTCAGTAACCTTATGTGTATGAAAATTGAATATATTAGACTCAAAAATGCAAAATGGCCGGTATGGTCCTTTAACTTGACTGGCTGACCAGATGTTGCTGAAATCAAGAATCTAAAGAGCATCACTGTGTCTGCTACAGTAATCATCTAATTACCGTATAATGAATGACACCAGGAGAGTTCTGTAATTGATGTTATCCCTACATACGTGAAAATTACATGGATTGCGTTATGGAAAGTTCATTCTTGATTTGAGGGTAATTGCAATGACATGCGCGATTCAACACATTTGATCAAATATATCAGATTTTATCAGCTAGAGTCTAATGAGAGCTGAGATTGTTTCCAGCTCTGAGTTTTATCAGTCCTTACCTCCCTCCTGCTGACAGGAAAACTGAGGTCTTACATCTTTGACGACATTCCAGATGGTAAGATACTTTTATCTGAACATTTGATCTGTGAGTTCTCCGCCTTCACATCTGGAGCAATAAATGTGCTGTAAGTGTTACTGGTTTATTTGGTTTGCTACCAAAACCTTTTTTTTTTTTTTTTTTTTNTTTTTTTTTTTTTTTTTTTAAAGCAATGCACTCATATTTTAGAGCGTACATGCTATAAAATGAAAGGTAATCTGTTTTTTCCCCCCTCCCCCTATTATAACAGGGGTTGGTTGAGTTTCCCTTTTAAAATTTTATATTATTTATGTCATGATTATCTGCCATGCTTATGCCCGTGCAGTTGGGTCTGTACAGTTGTGTCCTTCAGCAAAATCTCAAGGCAAAGACCAGCAGAGTGAAAATAGCTGACATCTCATTTCAGGTGAAGCTGCAACGAAATTCTATGCATTTACATCTGCATTTAGGTGTATTTTCATCAAAATATAAAGTGCATTTGTAGAGCGTTCACCAAATTATAATGTGTACTATATCTAGAAAGTAATAAATACAAAATAAAATCAAATTAAAATTGTATTTGAGTTAACTGACTGTACTGTAGCATTAAATGTAGTATAATTATGACTTGTTTAGGACTGAAAACAGGACTTACGACTTGAATTCTGACTTGCCTGTCTCAAGGACTTGTGCCACTACTCGAAACTGACAAAACCACCTCTGACCTATAAGATTTTAAAAAAAAAACCTTAAATAAGATGTTTTAGTTTAATAATGCAGCATATATATTTAATTGAAAGGTCAATTATGATTTCCACTTGTGAAATACACAGATTCACAAATGGTTATTTACACAGTCCTTAATAAATGGCTTTGTTGGATGTGTGGGAACAGTGGGAAAGCCAATATGAAAGACATCCATCCATCCATCCATCCATCCATCCATTCTCTGTACTTGTTTGTCTTGTGCAGGGGGCTGAAGCCTATAGCTGTGTTTATAAGGCAGAGTACCTTGACCCTTGCATCTGTTCCTTGTTGTCATAAGTGGGAGGGGCTAATGCTAAGGTGCTTAAACAGGCACCTGGGAAAAAAAAAAAAAAAAAAAAAANAAAAACTCCTTTCTGCCCTTCCACTCACACCAGCTACAAAACCCCCAGAGTGAAAGCAACCCCTGGAACTTTTCCCCTGGAGCCACGTGTCTACGAAGCAAATTAAGCTGGATCGCCAATATTCCTGGCTGAGGCAGGGGGCTCATCCATCTTTTTTTGCCAGTGATCTCACATTCCCCATGATGCTGATGAAAGATAGGGATTAAATCATCTTTCTGTCGCTCTCACCTTCACCCCTGCTCTCTTCCCTCTACACTGTGCCAGCAGCATGGTTGGTAGATTCTTTGCCCCGCAGAAACCAGCTGCACCCAGACCACAATAAAAATTAACATAGCACGCTAATATAGAAGAACGGTGGTAACAAAAGTTGAAGAAGTTGGTGAAATATTTGCGGAACAGTGTGAGATCTGCAGCAACAGTTGTACACTTTATTCAGTTCTGTCATGCAGAAATAAAAGGATGTCAAACATTAATTGCTTCAATTGAAATATATAACCTTGTCTAATTAGATTGTCATACAACAAGCCCAGTAATGTAATTGTCATTCTGTCCCCGTCAAGTTGTCTCATTATCACCGCAAATTGGACGGCTCTCTCCCAATCAGATCACCAAAGAATGATCAAACTCCTCAGAAGAAAGCACGAGAGGCTGGCAGGTAGACTACCTGCTTTTTACAACAAATGTGGTCATGCAAATGAGTCAGCTGGTACAGTGCTCGAAGGATTTCCTTGTGTAAATTGCACAGAAAATTCTAAATAACAAAAGGTTTGACACGCCTTTGAAAAACGCAAAAGTGAACAGATGGATATGTGCCACCACGAGCTCTCATTGCAGCAGGCTAATATTGTGCCTTTGACTGCATCTTTACTTGATGTTTCCAGTTCTTCTTTTTCTACTGTGCTTTCCTTTTGGAAAGAGAGAAATGTTTTCCCTGTGGATTGGAAGGTTTTCATGAGCAGGCAGATGGAGAAAGTATTGTTGACATTAAACTGTTCCTCTTTAAGGGAATTGTTGTGACAAGGTGGAGCTCCCATCACTCGAAATAGCAGCTGCGTACGGTTTACAAAGAGGCCCAAAGCAATGTTTGTTTCCATTGAAACGTGGCAACTTTTTCTGTCTTTGTAATGAAGAAGCTTCTGGCATTATATGTTTGCTCTCACATCTGCTGTCATCACAATATAATAGTTTGTAGCAAGAGCATTAATGTCGCTGCAAACAGTAACTATTAAAAAAACTTCTGCTGTTATTATGGCATTAATGCTTTTATTGCATTAATCCTGCTGTTTTAGTTCATAATTTCATCCCACTTTTTGTAGCGGTGGCAGGGAAAGGAATGGATTGGGTTTTGATAAGGCAGTTTAAAAAAAAAAAANTTTTTGTAGCGGTGGCAGGGAAAGGAATGGATTGGGTTTTGATAAGGCAGTTTAAAAAAAAAAAAGATCTGGTTCGTTGATCGACCCCTTAGGAAGATCTGCAATGATTGGTCAGTTTGAAGGCTGGCAGGAAGTTGAGTCAATCAGCTGGTCTGGGCTCTTGTACCGTATATACTCAAGTATAAGCCAATCTCATGTATAAGTCGATGTCCTGATTTTGACCTGCAAATTTAGATTTTTAAAGAAACCCGTATATAATGGGTTTCCATCAGTTTATTTGTTTAACAAATGACGGGTTTTTTCTGGGTATTGTCATAGCATTCCTGTGATTTCCTGAAAATAATCCACCTACCAGTAAACATATTATTTATTTCAGCAGCTGATTACTGTAACTGACCAATCACAACAGCGCTTACTGGCCGCCACAAAATGTGCTGGATAAGATGTTTAGTCAGGAAATATTTCATTCTAAGGTATGATTTAAACTATTTTTCATGGGTAGTGGTAATGGATAGTATTTCCAGTCCTGGAAATTTCGTTCTCTGGGATCAAATTTGAATTTCTGGTGTATAAGCCGACCACCTGATTTACTTTGTGAAATTTGGTAATAAAAACTTGGCTTATACTCAAGTATATACGCCTCCTTTCACCACTGAAAAATGAAATCAGTTTTGTCAAGTATTCCAAGCAAGAGGCACACAGGCAGACACACTTAAAAGCCCAGATTCAAAAGCCTTCTGCTCTACATAGCTCCTTCCTGTCCACAGACCCAGACAATTCAAATACTGAAATAAATACAAAGACATAATTGAAATTGACAATTGCAGATAAAGATGAATTAAAAAATCAGACAAAGGTAAGGTGCTTTCATGCGAGAAGCGCTATTTGTTTTTGCAGCAAGCGATCTGCGCGTTGTTCATCTCGCTGCCTACACTCCCAACGCCCTGCGCCTCGGTCAGCACATGAACATGATAGGATTTTAAAGTTGTGTTGTAATCTCAGGAAATCACTTTACAAGGGTTAGGAGCTTCTCCTCCATTGTTGTGTCGCTTCTGCTTTTGTCACGTACAACTGTTTTCTCATTGGTTGCACCAAAAAGGTCAGCAGCAGACAAGTCAAAGTTGAATCTGGTTGAACTTTAAGCACAGTGTCAAAAGGGAGAATCAGAGGGGTGTGCGTCACTCAAGATGGGGTGCCACGATGTTTGAAGTCACCACTTAGTTCCCAATACACAATAATGTAACAACACCCAGCTAAGATCTTGTGAAAGCACCCCAAGTTTCTACAGTATTATTTATTGATTTTATAATAAACGTTGTGAATATACTTACCTTCAAAATACTATCTTTAGTGAAGTCTTGGTCCAAAGTGACAATTCAAAGTAATCTAGAACACAGGCTCACATGTACTTGTGATATACCAGGTAGACCAATACAAGCTTGTTGACCTCTACTGGATAGTATTTTTTGGACCAATATACAGGAAGAATTTTGTGTCTGTCTCCAGTTTCTAAATAAAATTGTGGTTATAGTGAAATCTATTTTGGCAATAGACATTATTTTGCAATGTCAGATTTTCATAATGTGACAGCCCCTGCTCTGTGTGAATGGATGAGTGCATGGTAATACCAGGATGTGATTGAGCTGATGCAGATCACCTGTGTCCAGGCTCCTGCTGGGCTCTCTGCTGCACACGATGGACCCCGTTTGGTTTTTGTTGGGAGTTTTGGTTTATTTATTTATTTATTTATTTTGTATTTATTTCAGTCTTTCAACATTCAATACTTGTACAATGCGCGACACACACACAATTCAGTTTGTTTCTACATTTTACAGACATATCCCATATTTTTCTCTGTGACGGAAAAGGAATAGGCTGAAGACAAAAGCTTATTTAAAGCCGACCCTTCTCACATATCTCATTGTTTAAGAAAGAAAAAAAAAAAATCTCTGACCACTGAATCATTATGCCACCTTCACCATAATAAATAACGAAAAATACAATGCATATACATTTTCACATAAATACATACACAGTCGTGATTTCAAAATCAATTATTCATACAGTTTTTTGTATTTCTTCATTGCATTCATTTTAAACATCCATTTATTTATTTATTTTTTTAAGTTTTACATAATTTAATTTCCTTTTCCATCCTGTTCCTTATATTAACACCAGTCACCAATGTACTTGTTCTTTTTGTTTCTGATCTAATTTTTGGAATGTCATACATACAAACTCCTCTAAGATTATACTGACTCTTTTGTTCTTTAAACATTTGTTGAATATTTACTGCAGGTAGTTCTTGATTTTGAGCTCAAAACATAATCTGTCCAACATTATAGTTTACAATATCAGAAAATTTTAACATTTGTAGTTTGTAAAATAGAGGATTAGATGGAACTCTACTTTTGCATCCAGTTATAATTCTTACGGCTCTCTTTTGGAGNTAGAGGATTAGATGGAACTCTACTTTTGCATCCAGTTATAATTCTTACGGCTCTCTTTTGGAGGACGAATAGTTGTTTGGTGAATGTAATTAATGTATTTCCCCTGACAGCAACACAGTAGTTCATATATGGAACAATAATAGAATTATACAGAGTTAATGCCTTTTCATTTAGTACATCTTTAATCTTATACAGAATATTTTGCTGCACCTCAACACTACATCATTTACTCGTGCACACACTCACATTACTGATATTACTGACTTCCACACTGCATACTTTTTATGTTTTTGTGTTCATTTCTTTACTTTAAAATAAATTTATTCTTTTTCTGGCATTGCGTGTCCCTCCCAATTATTTGTTATAGCTCTTGAGCCGGGTTATGACAATAATTTGTACTGAAATTATATTGAATGTTACCTTTTTTCCCCAAATTTTGCTTTGAACCACTAGAATCCACTAAGGTAGCTTGGAGGTGCTGGCAGTAGTGGCAATTTTGAATCTTCAAAACAGATCATCATTTTGATCATTTGAAACACACATTGTTTGAAACGTTTTGAAATGTTTTGAATCATTGGTTGTGCACAGCCTGCTAAAAGAAACCTTAACTGCAACTCTAGAACTAGAAAGCTGACGTGGTCATGTGACTGAGGTTTCGAGACAGTATCAGAGACCCCGTTTCAAAACCGGAAGTTTTGAATGGCTTTGAAATGTATCGATCCTGGGTGCCAAAATTGTCATCTATACCTGGCAGGACCTAAGATGGAGTTGAAGTAACACCATCTACAAAAATCCTTGTGACATTTAAACTATATTGGGTTATATCTTGAGTGGGATGGGGTTAGGGTAGAGTAACATACTTCTCTGCCCCCATGTGTAACCCCATCCTATGATGCAAGATGCAGTGAAGACCCTCTCACAGCTCCACAGAACCCAATTTTAGAATCAGTAATCTAGACTTTAGATCATTATGTAGATACTAAATTTTCAATCCTGGTTCTTGGAAACCTTAAATTGTACATATACTGTATGTCTATCTCTCTTTGCTCTTCCCACACCTAATGAGCTAAATTAGGTGTAGATACAGCAGGGAGAGATGGAAAAATTTGTGGTGTGAGAATATAGGATCTAGATGATGTGCTCTAGATTCTAGAGAATGACAAACATTTTCCTTTATTCCAAGTTACAGATACTCAGGTTAATCCTGAGCGTACACTCCATCTTTAATGTTCCACTGCAACACCAGCATTCCCATATTCCACAAAGATCTCTCAATATAAAATTACATGCTTGCCTACAGAATCAACTATGAGTCGCACAAAAACTGCATCCAAAGTTTTTCTTGAACATCTCTACATTCATGTGCAAGGGCTCAGTTCTGCTTTTCCCCTCCTTCTTATTATATCTGTCTGTCTGATGGCAGTTCTGCAGGCTTTCTATGGTGCATGATGAAATTTTCATGACCAGTGAAGTATTCCGCTTTCACATTACGGTCTCACAAAGTACAACCGGAAAGCACACAACGCACATATCATCCTTCCTCCTTAATGTATGCACTGGCCCGTCCATGGGAGAAATCTGTGGTTTTACACTAAAACACTAAAGGAAGCCTATATGATTATAATACAATATCACTGTCTGTGGCCTTTCTCAATTCAGTTGAAACACGACTTTTGTCGGAGTGCAAGAAGTCAATTTACTCACAAATTCTCAAGCTGTGTGAGACACTCGTAGTGCTGCTACTTCATGAGTAACAGTAGGACATAACATTCATTTGTCTCTCCCCTCTGATTGACAGATCTTTGCCACCAGCAACTCTAAAGATTAATTTTTCTTTTAACCGTAACCACAGTCAATCTTTCCATAACCTTAACTATTTAGCCTTAATTGTGCTTTAGCCACAACTGAGCCACAAAAAAGATATTGTAGGAGAACAAAACTGAGTGAATATTTTACACATTCGCTGTTTAAACATGCAACAAAAATGGTCGTAGCAACAATTTTGAAGAGATACAGACATATTTCCATGGAAGCCCATTGCCGCCACATGAAAACAAAAAAACAAATCTACCATCGTTTTCCCCCCATTGTTAAGAACTGATTTCTCATAATTATGAGAAACTAAATCATAATTATGAGCTAGTATCTCATGGTTATGAGATTATAAATCATAATTACAAGATACTATCTCATAATTACGAGACAGTATCTCGTAATTATGAGAGATGCTAAATCAATTATGAGCTACTATCTTGTAATTATGATTTAGCATCTCATAACTATGACTTAGTATCTCATAATTATGAGAAAACAGTACTTCACAATGGGGGGAAAAAAGGTGATAGATTTTTTTTTTCCTTTTCAGTTGGTGGAAACGGGGCTTCCATGTGTTTCATTGTAAACATATTTTGGTAAACATTTTACTTATATATAAACATAACTCCTCAGAGACAGGATTACAATCATTATGATGGATCTTATGATTGAGATGCAGTTTGCTTTATGACACAAGTATTTACTGAGTAATGGATCTGTGCTAAATGATTGTCCATGTAAAACTTAAACAAATAGATTCTAAAGTTTTTGTATTTTTTTTTTTTTTTTAATATTTTGTTTAGTAATGGCTTCATTTACTGTCAGTCCACCCCTTGTAGCTGCTATGCTGGTCTTCTGAGAAAATACTTCAGATACAATACAAACATGTTAAAGTTGTTCTTATAGGCATTTCTTCAACTAGCATAGCCAGCCAACATAAATCTTACCTCCACAGCTAAAATGAGTTTGAAGGGCTTTTAGACATTCATGATCACAGAATAACCTAAAGCCTGGTTCATGCTTCACATGGATGCAGACGTGACAGTAGGCACATGGAAAGTGTGATGTAATTGTGGTCATAACGGCCGGCCACAGAGGCTGCTTTGAAGGGTCGACGGTGGTCACACACCACTCCATTTTTGAAGCAACATGGATAGCGTTTGCGTGATGTTACGTGCCTCCAATGATGACTGGCCAAGCGAAGCGATACAAAGAGGTACAGAAGAAACTGAGGTAGAGGTGTGGAAGGGAGAGAGGATAAATAGTGTTTTGGGGTTGAGCTGCCATTTAGTTTCTCTGACGACCTTTTCTCCTGTAAATTGGTAAGTTAGGGAGCTTAGTATTGTCTTTTCTTTTTCTGGTCTGGTTTAGTTGTTATTTTTAAGACAGGACTGTAGTTTTGTTATTTTGACCTTGGCCACCCTGACGTCTATCGCTTCTTGTTACTCTCTGTAATTTATCTTTTAAACTACATTAAAACCTATCACCTTTTGGTTGACTACTGTTGCCTCATTATTTAATTGCCTGCTTCATTAATTTATTTGCTTTGCCATTTATACCATTACGTTACAGTTTCCCACTCCACCCCTAGATACACACAGGGATGTAACACTGCCTCATTTTTAACACGTCAATGCTCAGACTGTTTTAGGCAGCTTAGCAACAGAAATCTCTGCTAACTGCCTGTAGGATTTTTTTTTTCTAAGACACACTTCAGGGAAATTTATTTACAATTCTCCCCTTCTTTTCTCCCAATTTGGACTGTTCAGCTTCCTGTCCTTGCCGTCCTGTCACTGCTGCATCCACCAGTGACATCAAGCATTTTCTATTGCATTTGTCATATGCAGGAATTGAAGCGTAAATTGAAGAAATTGTTTACCAGGGCCTGTAAACTGGATTTAGAGTGGAATAACATGAGACTAACAATAGGAATAACACAAAAGCATGTTGTGGTTGCCATGTTACTGGACTAAACCGAACCTCCTTGTGTTCATTACTAGATGCATTAAGATGCATGTTATACTGTTAAGTAGTGACAAGGTGCCAACACTAATATGAGCAGGATATTCTAACAGGATTAATAACAACAGACTGCCCTCAATGCTGAACACGAAAAAGTATCGTGCATTAACAATGTAAATGCATCATTAGCACAATAGAAACAACTGGGTGTAAAGGAAAATAGCGTGACTTGTTACACTAATTGAATTAGCAGGTCTGCTAATCATGCATACATAGAGACTGCACTCCAAGGACAACAAGTGAAATCAAGGTAGTGATTCTCTTTGTTGTCATTTCCTTTTAGAGTGAGCTTTATCACGCAGCCCTGCTCGGCTTTTAAAGGAACATACCACCGGTCGGGCATGTTTGAGCCCAATAAATACAAACCGCTTATGTACTACGTTATTGACAACTGTTTCCCAAAATATTACTGGAGCTGGAGCGGATCATTTTAGATTTTTTTTCCTACCTTCCAGACTGTCCTTGGTTTCAGTACATCCCAGTATGCTGTTAAAAATCAAGCTTGTATAGATCTGAAATGCATTTATGTTAAGGAATCCATCACAATAAACATGACGTCTGTTAAGTTTTTTGTCGAAGCAATTTTATTTAACAGTCCAAAACAGAGCTGCATTGGAAGACGTGTGTCTCTGCCAGGAAATATAGTCCCAGGAGAAGATGGTTTTACTGAGAAATTAAAACGATCATGCCTTCTCCAATCCTGCATAACTGTTGGAAGGCAAAACACTGAATTTTAAGGTGGCTGTATCACCTGAACATTTGATTTTGAAAGTTTTGGGGATTTGCAAAAATAACAGGAAAACTAAAATATTGTTTTACGATTCAGAAATTGGTTGTCAGTAATGTAACATGTATACGGTTCTGTATATTAGGCTTAAACATGCAAACTGGCTGGTATGGTCCTTTAATTCAGACCTTTAACTCAGACATGCCTACGTCAGGCTGCCACCTTCACAGCATGTAAAGGTCCTGGGAAAATGCCCCTTTTTGTTGACATCTTTTCACAATATTTTGGAATCAGAAGTATAGCTGTTTCATCTAGCTAATAAGTAGGTTGGCCCTCTCTTTGCTGTCAGCATTCATGTTCCTCTGAGGATGATTCCTGAGTGTGTGACCTCTGACCCCTTACATTTTCTCCAGCAGCGCCAACTGACCAAATTGTCCACTTGTACACAAAAATATAAAAATAAATAAGGTGATTGCCTTCATTAAATCAATTTAACTAAACAGAAATTTTACTGTAGCCTGACCAGCTTTTATTTTTTGCCCTTCATTTCAGTACTTCCTGTGACAACAGAAGTCTTATTTAGAATGTAGTGTGTAGTTATTAGCAGACTTTGTCTCAAAAAAAGAAAGTGGCAAGACAGCTAACGTGCATTTGCCTTTTGTATATACTGAGAATAATTTTGTGATCACAGTTGTTAAAATCAACATTTGCAAATCTTATTTTTCTGTGTCACGGTATACATATTTTGCAATTTTATTATTGTAAATCATTCAAAACAGTATTTAATCTGATAAATATTATTGGATTAATTAAATTTCTGTTTTTAAAATTTGAATTGATGGAAATCTGAAAAAAAAAATTCAATTTAAAACCTTTAAATTTGTCATTTAAAGGTGACATAAGTCTTATTGTCGATTATAGTCAATCACACCATAAGAGAGCAATGAAAAGAGATACAAGCACAACTCATCATCATCAGTGTTACTGGATACTCAAATTATACTGAATCTGAAGGAAGCTGCAACATGAGAATTTTTATTTTAAAACAGGAAGCTGTTCTCTGACAAACATCCAAAACGCACACAAATTCAAATGACACAACCACAGGGAACAATATTAAATGTCAGTTATAAGCTATGCAATGTTCCTGTGATGCTTCTGTCTATCATTGGTATGTCAGAAAATATAGAAGGGACAAATGTAAATGTTAACAAAAACGCAGCAATACTTTCATTTAGAATGTACATCAAATCATGAATTGAATCACTGAGACATCTGGTTTTTATGCCATCAGCCACTTTTACGCAACATCAGCATCATCAAAACTCCTGCAACGGTTTGTGACTGAAAAGATCCTACGCGCTTTGTCTTTAGCAACACTCACAAACTCGTATTCAAAACCAAGTCAGTTTCATCACCAAATGGTTTAAAACATGTATTTTATCACGTTTTTTCTCACTAAAGTGGATGTGGCTCTCAGTCACACGGGCTCCTCTCTGGTCCCCTCACAGTGCCTGTGGCATGCCCTGATGTGCTTTCTGACTGACTTCCACCAAACAGCGAAGGCCAGGGCCAAAATAATTTGTATCTGTTCAATAAAACATTAAAGACCATCATGCCGCGTCCTGCTCTCCTTCTCTCTCCCCCCCCCTCCCCCTTCGCTCTCAAAGGCCTTGTTAATGTTTCAAAACTGCACATAAGACAGACCAGCCAGACGATTAATTTGAAAGATACCCACAGGGTACCTGCAGGATTTTTTCTGACTCCTCTTGCTTCTGTAGTGTTAACACCTACTGTAGCTTTCTTCAGAAATGAGCGTGGAGGGGTGGCAGGCCAGGGAAGGGGGTGGGGGTAAAAAGCGTACAAAGTATACCCTGCAGTTATAAAAAGAGAGCGCTTCTCAAAAAAACAGCCTTTTGATATGTGAAATACGATGAAGCAAAATGGGTTAAATGTTTTAAAAGCAGCGGTTTTTATTTGTAAGAAGTGCGACGATTCAGTATATCCACTTTAAGCAGCAGATTGCTTTTTTTGCAGCTTTATGCTAATTCACCATTTTCTGCCTTCTTGTGATTCCTAATTGGAACAGCAGAACACAAATTTCATTAGTATGCTGCAGTGTCTTGTGATTAGTCATATCATTTAATGTTTTAGCAGCATCATATGCTTTGCATAGGCAGTGTGTATGTTTCGCCACACACACTGATAACATTTTTGAAAAATCAGCATTTGACCAGATTAAATTCACACAGATTCAAACCAAGTCATCACTTCAAGATCATTTAAATTAAAAAACATCCTTAGTGTACTTGCTGACTGGTGGAAAGGAGCCTTGAAATATTTAAGATAAATTTACAAAACATGCTGCATACAAAATGTTTTAAATACATGACACAAAGGTCAAATGTGATTTTTTTTTTTTTTTTCCNTTTTTTTTTTTTTTTTCACCCAGGTTTGAATATGCTGGGACCCCATTTTTCTTCTTATTGATATTGTCTATGTGTCTGTTTTATTCCACAGTTTCTCCTTTGAACTGGCTCTAACTGCTGAGCTGTAGAAATGAATGTGGGCCGCATTCATTTCAGATAAATACTTTAAGCTGGAGCGAATAAATTATTTATTTAAAACTCATAAATAATTTTATCAAAATATCCCAAAGCAGTATTTGCCTCATTGTACATCATTTTCTAAGTATGCAAGATGAGCCCTCATTTATTTCAAATATCACACCATGTCTCTTGTAAATATGTATACTGGTCTTACTACTTATTTATTTTACAGAGCTGATTTTAATATTTCATCTGCAGCATAAAGTTCTATTTGTTTCCAAGGGCGTGATACGATGAAATAAATATCAGAAATATAATTCCCAGTCTTAGCATATTGGAGGGCATAAATCTTTTAAGAGCAACAGATTTTGTACATAAAGCTGAGGCCTGATTTTCCTGAGCTGCAGTTAGAAAATGTTAATCAGGAAATTCTTGTCTCGCGTTTCTGCAGCTTGACAGCTCAGTTTCGGCGGATGACTGGAGGGTTGCAGGCTCACACCATATGGTGGCAAACCTGGCGATGTAGCCCTGAGCCAACGATTTATTGCGGATTGCTTTAGTAAATATTCCTCTTAACCGTACAACAACGCACAACACACGACTAAAAGGAAGATTAACGGTTTGGCTTGTGCCTGAAATTTAGCAGAGGTTTCATAAATGATTTGCATTTGCAGACCTGATGCATCTTTTAACTTCAATAACAGACTTGCTGTGAACTCGTAAGCGATTCAGAGAAGTGTAACAAATCTGACGCCCGGGCATCTATTCAGATATTTTTCCTGTCCGGTTTGATTTGACACACCTGAATTTAAAGAGCAATTAGGCGTTAAACATTTAACCCCATTAATTAAGGCTACGTTTCCGATCATTTGGTCACATGTAACACATAGAATATGCTTCATGAAGATGTAAATGTTAAAAAAAAAAAGCACACGGAATCGGATATTTTCAGATCCATTTTGGGCCACTTGCATATGTGCAAATAAATTGGATAAATATCCAATATCCGCCAGCGCAACTGCAATCTAGACACAGACATCGGAATTTCCTTCCCATTCCAACTCCTACGTTATGTTCTACTTTATCTGCATGTAAATGATGTAAGAGATCAATATGATGACGCTCTCTGTAAACAGAAATGGAGGACATACTATATAGATATATACATACATATATATATATATATATAATATATATCAGAAACATGTTGATGTGGTGTTTATGTTAAACAGACGTGTTCGCGTGTGATAACAGTCGCCACAGTCCAACTCCTCCCGCTTCTCCTCTCTGATCACCTGATGAAAATATATATCCTGATGGGACAATCTTGGTGATAAACGGTCGCACAGCATATTGAACGTTTCTCTCTGCATTTGAAAGATACTAACCCACTGATCATATACCGTAAATTCTCTATTAAAAGCCGGTACGCAAATAATAGCCAGTATCTAATAATAGCCAGGAGGCGGAGTCAGCAGGACAAAATAACAGCCGGTCTCGTATAAAGGCCAGGTTTGGTGCCACCAGATGACAGCAGCTACATTTGGATAACAAACCGCTTAAAAACCTCTCCAGTTGTCGTTCCTGCAGCCAAAAGGCACGACAGGCTCAACGTGTAATGAAGCCGTAAACGTGGAGCCCGCTGTCTCTGCTGTCATCACCAACTGGGAAAAGTGGATGAAAATGAAGCTTTATAAAAGCTGCATGTTCACACTGACGTCTTCTCCCTTGTGGCGGTTTTTTTTTATACAGTTATGGATAAAATCAGCAAAATTAGAAAAAAAGAATAGAATAGAATAGAATAGAATAGAATAGAATAGAATAGAATGTCTTTATTGTCATTGTACTGGTACAACGAAATTGAAAGTGCAATCCTTAAGGAGTTTAAAACAATACAGTAGAAAGACTAAAAAATGCACACATAACATAAAATTAATAAACCCCATAAAAATCCACACATAAAAAACACCCATACCACCCAGCGCACTAGTCATCTACAATCTGAACGCAGAGGCCTGTCTCTAATAAAAACCTGTCTCCTGTATTGTCCAGGCTGTCTCTGCAGTTGAGGTAAATAAAGGCCCTGGCCACTAATAGAGCATTTACGGTATATAAATAGTTCTCATCTCCGTCCATTGAAGCTTTTTGTTTACATCTGCCTCAGAAGTGTGCACGGCGCTTCTGGTCAAAGCCGTGTAAATACAGCTATCGCTTATAAAACAAAATGTAAATACATTGAACAAAATAACAATCGGATATAGGCAAAGATTGGAATTGAGCATCAAGACTTGTCGTGTAAATCCAGCCTGAGATACTGTTGGTAGATGGTAGATATTGTATATATACACTTAGTTTGTAAAAATGTAAAAGTAAAGCTAGCATACACAGAGCTCAGCGGTTGACTTTAGTGAGGAATGAGTAGGAATCTGCAGTACAGACTAGCTTAAACATCTGTGCTTCTTGCAGGCAGACATTTTTTTTTTTTTTTTTTTNGAGGGGGGCTCAGACACTGAGTGGGTTGCTGCAGCATTCACACACGTACTGTAAACAAGCCACAGCCTGCCCTCTGTGGGACACAACATCCATTTGACCGGCTCAGGCCTACCGCTGCTGCAAATTACAAAATCATTGAACTCCACATGCAAGATGCGATGGCAGCAAAGCATCTTAAAACCGCCGTGAACACAAATAAGTCTCTGTTCTGGGGCAAACCAGTACTGATATGTCTCTATCAAAGCTCCTCCAATAACAGCAACAAACATGTGGCTAAGATTAGATTCAAATTATGTCAACTCTGCCACCCCTCTCTGCCCACCAGCTTGTTTTTGGAATAAACTTCATGGGTGATCAATAAATCAAATTGGGATAACAAACGCCCCAAAAATCAAATGTGTTCTCCCTTGTCTTAACACATTTATTTCTGTTATCTCAGTAAATTTCTGTTTGGCACATAACAAAATATCACCTTCACACTCATCTGTTACACAAATACTGTCACACTTCTCATACATTTTTTTAAAAACTACCTTTAAGACTAATTCTAATGTTATATAAACCTATAACCTTTCCTGTCAGAATAATGGTCTTTATTTAATTATTTGATTAATTGATTTTTTTAAAAATTACTTTATTTTATTTATTTATTTATTTATTTATTATTTTATTTTATTATATTTTTTTTTTTGGNTATAATCTAACATCAAATATCACCCCAAACATTCTGGTATTAGAAACAGTTTTGTCTCAAAGCTCTTCTCGTTTTATCATTCAGTTTACAGAGTAACAGTTGGTAGTTTGCAGGATTTGGTTTGAAGAATTAAGCCTCGTTAATCGATTGGTCCAGAATTTGGTGCAACATCAAACACACTTCCAGATTTCCTGATAACCACATACTTCCGTCTAACATGAGACAGAGCACCTTACACATTAACCAGATTTCAACCAAATCGTTCCGTCTAATTGCTGTTCTGCTCTCCAAGGGATTTTTCCTGTATATCCACGGGATGTGTGGAGTACAGAGATCAGAATGTTCTGTCAGCATTATAAACTATTGTTGGTGGAATGTCCCGTTTTTCCTGGCTGCGGTGGTGACATATATCCCAACTCTCCCATTTCACACTGTCACTTTGCTATAAGTTGCTGATCTATGGAAGCTACCACAGTCCCTTAACGTGTCACTGTGTCTACTATTTTTGAACATATTATATACGAGAATACAAAGTGCCAAACAGTATAAAAATTACTCTTTTACTCAGCATATTAAAGGACCATACCGGCCAATTTTCATGTTTGAGCCCAACATATGATACCGCGTCAAGAGAAATTCCTTGTGCACATGTACTTGGTGAATACAAGAATTCTGATTCTGATTCTGATATAAAACCTGCATACATGTAACATTACTGACAACAAACTGCCAAAACATATTTTAGTTTTCCTGTTATTTTTCCAAATCCCCTAATCTTTCAAAATCAAATGTTCAGGTGATGCACACACCTTAAAATTCAGTGTTTCGCCTTCTGACACTTATGCACAATTGTAGAAGGCACGGTCATTTTAATTTCTCAGTAAAATACATACACATACACATACATTCACTCTGCTTAAATTCTAAAATTATGAAGCTTCAAAAAAAAAAAAAAAAAAAAAAAAGCCCTGAATGCATGTCTTGTTCATGATGATGGATTACCTATCCCAAGAACATTTAAAGTACCAACAAGTTTATTTTAATAGTGTACCAGAATGAACTGAAACCAATGGTGGTCTGGAAGGTAGGAAAAACATTTTTAATTCACTGTTATTACAGTAGTATGCTTTGGGAAATGATTGTTAGTAACATAACGTATGAAAATTGAATATATTAGGCTCAAACATGCAAAATGGGTGGTATGGTCCTT
>VXCM01004361.1:0-26626 GCA_014773175.1 Lucifuga dentata
TGCATTTATTTGGGCTTGGGACCGGCACAAGGTGGACACTGGCTTGTGCCCCCTTGAGGCTGCATTCTCCTCTTTCTCTCTGTCTGATCTGGAAATACTGACCTGTGGATCCTCCACACCGTGTCAACATAGAAAAGTAACATCTGCAAATGAGCTTCTTGGTAATGTGAATGAATTGTCATGTACAGCTGAGCTAAGACCTTTAACTGAAAATATTTTTATTGCAGGGATCATTTAGATTGTGCAGCAGTCTCTCTCTGTCTCTCTCCTCTTAATTCATTGGTGTATTTGACTATCTGCTGTCTATTAAGCAATTCTAAGAAACGCAAAACATTTTCCCATAAGACAAAAATTATTGTGATCCTCGATGTTATTTCTTTTTGTATTCCCCGCATAGACAGACAAAACAAAACTTCATCAGCCAGCAATTAAGAATGACAAAATCAGGGACAAACGCAGAGTGAGTGTATTTGCTTTGTGGCTTTTGCTCGAGGCTTTCATCACACGGCAATACAGAGAGCAAACCTAACAGGCAGATGTCGGATAAACATGCAAATCCCACTGTTCAAACAGGCTTCCCTCCCTATTCATCTCAAATCAGGACTGGAGCTGCTGCTTTACTGAAGCCGTCTATCAGGGGCAGGAAATCAGTGATTGCGCCTCTATTATGTTCCACGTGCAGGAGAACACTGGGAATAAAGACTGATCTAACCTTTAGAAGCCCATGTGTTTACACAGAGGAGCAGTATGTTGTCACTGGGCAATCATGGTAAGCCATTTGTAATCCTTCTGTCTCTCTGTACAGCAGCTTTTCCATTTAATTACACATGACAGTCAGGAACAGGCAGCTAATGTCCTGGCTGGGTTTGATATATTTGTCAAATAAACTGGTATTTACCAGTTAATTTATCAGATATTATAAAGCTCAGATCAGTACTGCTCATATTGTAAATGGTTAATGTTTCATCATTACAATTTACATAGTTAATATATACAGTATACTGTAAGTATAGATAGATAGATAGATAGATAAACAGTTACTGCAGACCATTCCTAAAGCACTGTGATAGATTTTTTGTTGTAGTTCTATTTATATTACCTTGAGGGAGCCACATGTTGTTTTTTTTTTTTTAATTAATTTCAGTATGCTATGAAAGTCAACTTTTATATAAACGTGTGGGATATGTATAATTCTCTATTATAGTACATATCATGTTTGCTGCTAGTTCAAACATACTGTATGTTAAAGGCCCATACCATCCATTTTGCATGTTTGAGCCTAATATATTAAATTTTCATACACGTACTGTAATGATACTGACAGTCATTTCCCAAAGCATACTACTGGAACGGTGAGTTAATTTTTTCCCCCTACCTTGCAGACCACCATTGGTTTCAGTTCAATCTGGTAATGCTATTAAGACCTGCATTTATCGAAAAATTTTAACAACCTTGACTTCATAATTTTGCATAACTATTAGCAGGTGAAACATGGATTTTTAAGGTGGGTGTATCACTTGAATATTTGATTTTGAAAGATTAAGAGATTTTGCAAAATATCAGGAAAGTTGAAATATGGTTTTATCCTTTGGAAAATGACTGTCAGTCATGTAACGTATGAAAATTGAATATATTATGCTCAAACATGCAAAATGGGTGGTATGGTCCTTTACGTTGTTAATAACTAACCTTAAATCAATCTATATAACTGCATTACCATGTAATGATAACTAAACTTTGATAAAAGCAATAAATTATTTTGTTCAAGCTGACTTTAATATGATAGTAAAATGAATGGAAAAAATGGCAACATTGAAGATGAAGCAGAAATATTTTTTAAAATAACATATCAACATGGTGCAGTAAATATAAAAATACTGTATGTTAGTAAGTCATGTCTAATGAAGACTGAGTGAACATTTTGTTGGATAAGCATATTCAATTGACTTTCCTGGGATTAGGAAACTCCTCACAGAGCCTAATATCTGATATTTTTGGGTCCAAATGTGTGCAGTTTGGTTTTCTACAGGACTGAAGGAGTGTCAACAGGAACCTTCCAGAAAATTCCACATTTTCTGTGACTGCACGGAAGAGCTCTGGTTTAATCCTATTACACCGCAAGCACAAAGGGAGATAAGAGGTTTATGTCAGGGTTCCTTCCACAGCGTCTATCTCACTTCAGACATTTGGCTCAACACTGGTGCTGACACTGGCTTTTCTCTTCTTCTGCAAAAGAGGCTATTGTTTGCTCCATTTGTTTGGATGAAAATATAGATTAATTTATAACAGGATTGCTGGTGAGCACTAAGACACTGATGATGAGTGAGGATCAGATGAATGGTGTAATCCAGGGATGGGTAAGTTAACAGCATTCTATATTACTGCAGTACTATTACCTGAATTACACTACAGAACTATGGGCCTGGAAGTTTTACATGTTACTTCTACCTTTAAACACTGTTAAACAGTTAAAATCAATGTTAAACAGAACAGAAAATCCCAATGCCTCAGTCAGAATTACATCTCATGTCATTCACCCTCTACCATGAACTATCAAAATTAAAAAGGCTCAACACGCCACCAAAAACTATATAATAAGTTATTTGCAGTCTTAATGTTTATACTGCAATGGCATTTGACATGTCCAGAGAATGTATTTTACCTTTTCTGTAATGTCTAAGCTATCATATCTTATTTGTAAGAGATTTTACAGTATATGTGCTCCTTTGCAGATTTTTGACAAGTTTGATATAAATATCTGATTATGTTTTGTTCAGAAATCGATATTGGCTGAATAGTTTTGGATGAGTCTTTGGGGATATTAATTTCAAACTAGAGGGAAGTCAGAGCACATACCTCCTCCAATCAAACGTACGCTAATTTAGCTTCTCTTTTTTTTTTTTTGCCAATATAAAGCCAGATTTTTACCATTTATACAATAGATTTACCTGTGTGTAAAATAAAATAGTATAAAAAAGATTTATCATGCAAATTTGTCATACAGTAGTATTGCATTTATCATCTTCTGGTATTCATAAAAGTTCAAACAAGAAGGCACTCTGAGAGGGCATATCCTCTCATATCTCACTCAGAGTGCATATCTCCACCAAGACCAACAAAATCCCATCCAAAAAATTAGCCACCATGCTAAATTCCATGAAATCGGCCCATTAGTAATGATTTTATAGGCCAAAATTTCACTTGGGTCCTGGATCTAGAATATGATCCAGATCACCTCCAAAATATAGTCACTTCTTTCTCTCGACATGATCTATCTGTCCCCCAAATTTCATCCAAATCCATCCATAATGTTTTGAGACAGTCTGTTAAAATACAGCTGGTAATCACAAAACCTCCTTGGCAAAGGTAAATATGTCAACAGCATTTTATCCTGCTGAAAAAGCATCATTTTAGCAAGTCATTGATGGTAGCCTCATTTGTTTAATGCCATAAATGTGACCCCTATATGTTTTAGTCCATCAGATCAATATCTGGATCTGGCCTAAATTGCTTCAGTTGATTGTCAAACATAGAATACACCTGTCTGATTTTTAAAAAAAATTAAGTTTGGTGTCTTAGTTTTCAAGAAAGAGCCAAAAAGGATGATACATGTTATATCTTGCTAAGTTAAAGGCCCGTGCTGGCAATTTTGCATGTTTCAGCCCACTAAACCCTATTTGTGTGCATATATGTTACTGACAACCACTTTTTTCAAAACATAAAACAGTATTGTAGTTTTCCTGTTTTTTTTTTGCCAAATCCTCTAAGCTTTCAAAATCAAATGTTCAGGTGATAGACCCACCTTAAAATTCAATGTTTTGCCTGCTAACATGTATGTTCGAATGCACAAGGGACGGTCATTTTTAATTTCTCTGTAAAAGCCGTCTTCTCCTGGGACTATATTTCCTGGCGGAGACATACANGGTCATTTTTAATTTCTCTGTAAAAGCCGTCTTCTCCTGGGACTATATTTCCTGGCGGAGACATACAGTGTCTCTGTGCAGCTCCATGTTGGACTGGTTAAATAAAGTTGACAAAAAATCTAATAGACATAGTGTTCGCTGCGATGGATTGGATGGATGGACTGTGATGTACTGCCTGTCTCAAACACATTTCAAATCGAGTCAAGTTAATTTTAATAGCTTACTGATATGAACTGAAACCAATGGTAGTCTTGAAGGCAGGAAAAAAAAAGTCTAAAATTTACAGGTAGTAGTATATTTTGGGAAGTGGTTGGGCTCAAACATGCAAAATCGCCAGTCTTGTCCTTTAAAGAAAGTATTTAAAAAAAAAAAAAAAAAAAAAAAAAAAATCCTGTATCCAGATCCAGATCTACTTCAAAACTTAATCAACTCTTCAACAAAATTTCACTGATATCCATGTTAGTTTTGAGATATCCTGCTGGTGACAAACAAACATTAAACCTACCCTTGGTGGAGGTAATGACCATGGTAATAGCTTGGGTGTCTTTCACCAGGACACACACAAGTGCATAAGTTCATACTATGCATCAGACATCAACTGGTTATTTTCTAATACTACATTTTATATTTAGAGAGATGGGACAGAAGAAGAAGATCTGACACCAGAGGACTACCAGCAGTTCAAGCTTCTTGGGTCAGCCTGTCTCGCTCAGGGTGACAGTGAACAACTCTTGGTATTCCTACAGGATGACAGAAACCAGGTATTTCTACTCCATTACCATCACGACTAACAGAGACACCTCACAAATACGAAGACTGACGTGTTGATTTGTCACATAGTCCCAAAGGCAGACAAAGTGAAGACACAGAGAGACAGTTCTTCATGACCAAACACAGACACACATCGTATCTGTTGAAGCGAACACAAACAACCACTTTACTGCTACCCAACTATGCTTAACATCAGTCTGCTGGCCTCTTGACCTGGAGGTGTGGAGAGGAAACAAGCAAATGTTCAGTCAGGTTTCTCGCTCCACTGCAAACCTTCTTCAATACAACATCCACTAAGTGCGCTTGGTTGTTCAGTCTCTCCATGTTTCCCACAGTTTGTGTCCTGGACTGTCTCTCTTTCTTTGTTCCAAGGCTAAAATAAGGTCAAAGCCTTCAAGTGACTGACTATAAAATGAGAAATCTCTAGCTTTTAATATGAGCAGAGAATGATAGAATTGCTCCTGTTGATGCTTTGATTTTCATTGTTTTTCATCATTCACTGGGATTGATATGAAACTAGCAAATGGTCAAGGCCTGAGCCATCCATTATCTCTTGCCAATTCTGTTAAATTGATTTTTGTTCTGGTCCATTCATTGTATACTTCAAAATTTCAAACACACTCTATGGCCTTGGAGATGCCAAAGTATGTCCTCTGCATTTTCAAAAGTATTTTAGATCAAACTTTAAATCTGTTTTCTATTTTTTTTAGGCCACAGATAAAGTAAAATGATACTCTGCCTTGTATTTAGGGGATTGTGAAGTCTATGGGCTGTGGTCTGTTGGAAACTCTTACAAAAGAAGTAGTTAAAAAGGAGAAGAGTTTTGAACACTGCCAGGCTGCCATTACACACCTGACCAAGGTAGGCACAAGGATTTCTACATAATAATACAGTATTTGTCCTGTTAGTCCAGGAGAATAACACATTAGCCTCCTTTCTTAGAAATACCATTCCTGTATGATTGATTATGCTGAAAAAACTGATACAGCAAAGGTCCAGAAGGAGCTGTAGTGCCACGACTGTTGCTGGATAACAAAGTTGTGTTAAGGAAATGTGCACCTTGTGATTTGCAGAACCACCAGGCTGTTTTTCAGCAGCCTGGTGCTGCTGATGCAAGATTTAAGGTACCCACAGTGGAAGAGATTAGCATAACTGTTGCAGTGTTTTGCAAATGTGTCATGCATCTTACACATCGAACGCTTGCATCTGACCTACAGAGAGCTGCAACTATATCAAGTTATGCTGATCATGAGAAAATCATGCAGGGATGCAAATTTTTATGCTTCTATACCAAAGCTGACAAAATGGCCATTTTCAAGGTTTTCTGCCAGTCTGTAAGCATTTGTTAAATATCTGTTTTAATGTTTAGACTTGCAGCCCTAAAAAGCTCCTCCATAGTTTTCTTCAAATAATTGAAGACATCAATCCAAGTGCCATCTCTGAGACCATCGTAGTCCTTGCTCCACAACTTCAAACAGGTAAAGTAACTCTTGTTGTGACCTTAAAACCAACTCACACATCCTAAACCAACAAACAGCAAAACTCTAATCTAATTTCGTTAATGCATGATATGTACCTGATAACAATACATGCATAATTACTTGTGAGAGTTGCTATAAGGCTTCATAATGCTTTAGACTTATTACAATGGTCATTAAACCTTGCTCATACGATCACAATACTTTACAAGATCAATTATGACATTTGCTCATAATCACTACCAATTTTGCATTCAAAATTTTAAGTCTTACACACATTGAGGTGGTTTTTGAAAGCATGATGGAGATGATACAATGCCTTAATATGTGACTGATGATATTACTTAAATATCACTGGTGATTTAGAAGATGCAGCTGTTTAAAAGCAGTGTTTGCCTCCCTCTGCTGGTAATGCATCTCATGACAACCTTGTGTGTTAAAGTGCTGCTGCGGCTGAATGGACAGGCAGCCTCTGTGGGTCTGGTTCTGTCTGCGCTGCACAAACAGGCGTCCCGCTTGCCTGTTCCTTACACCCAGCAGCAGGAGGAGGCTGACCAGCACGGTCTGTGTCACTGCTGCACCGCTTTGGCTGCATTTATGAAGCCCTTTGTGGAAGATGCAAAGAGGAAAGACGATGAAGAGCTGAAGACTGAGCTTCTCGAGTTGTAGGTTTCTCTCAGTGGGTTTACCTTACATTTGGTACTTGTCATTTTAGTTAGCCGATGCAAAAACTACAAATTGGTAAAAAGTTTCCTGAGCAGAGTTTGAGTCTGTCCCTGCAGCTGCATGAAGAGCTTGAGGGAGCCGCTGCTCCAGGCTCAGCTGGACCAAGGCAGAATTTCACCACTGTGGCTCTTTGCAACAGAGACAATGGTAAGACGAGTTTCTTCTCTTCCTCTTTCTACATCTAATGAATGCAGTGTTACGCTGATTGAATGCTTCATGTCACCATGCACTTTGCCAATCCCACAGCTTACACTACATGCACTTCTGGAGTCACTGCCAGATTTCTTGCTATTCAACCCTTTGAAGAAAAACACCCAAATTAACAGCAGTCAGTTCAATGAGTCAAGAGCGTGCTTAGCTTATCTGCTGTTTGTCCAGGGCATCACCGTAGACCACTTTCCAGTATTATTCAGGTAAAATGTTAAATCTCAAAAAAAAAAAAAAAAAAAAAAATCTGCCAAAAAGTCTGCTAGTATTTACATTTGTTCAATTCCCTCCTGTTCCAGCCCTGTATTTCTTCTTCAGTGCAACATGGAATACATCAGTCTCTTGCTCAGTAGGTATGCTCTCAATATGGAGTAAAAATGGCTCTTATTTTTAAAATGGACCATCTCAAATAATTTGGTATCTTGTTTCTACTACAGCAAAAATGAATCATACTTACTCAAAGGACTGGTAAGTGCACATCAGTGCACATTTAACAGACTTTTGATGAGGTGCTGAATGAAAACTGAGGTTTTTTTGGTTTTTTTTCTTGTGTATAATTGTATTTTCACTCAGGCTCTACATGAAAAAAGCCTGGACAGTGTGCAGGACAACAGCCTTCCTGTTGGTCTGCTTGAAGTTAATTCCGTCTCTAGTGGACTGCAGGTAAGACAGTCACCTCATTACAGTAAACTGTCCCAAAATACAAAATGATCACAGTATTTTCTGCAGCAATCTGATAGGGTTATTTGCTGATTTTGGTGATTTCTGACTGAAAAAAAGTAGTTTGCATTTTATATTCTCTACTCTGGAGAAATAAGTCAAGAGGATTATGTAAAAAAGTTCTATATACAAGAATTATCATTCGGAGACAGCAGTAAGCCAGTCAGACTTTAAGGTAGTTGGTGCTTTTGACAGATCAGTTACATTTGTGATTTTCTCTAATTCCCAGAATTTACGGCAAGTTCTCACTGACTGTCCAATGAAACATTTGGTAAGCCTGCAGTTATCTCAGATGAGAATAATGTATTCTGTGTCTGTCTGCCTGAATCTGTTGAATTTTCCTTTGTGTGTTTGCTTCTATTCCAGAGAGAAAGTGGACTGCAGGGCTTCCAACTTTTCATAAATAAATTAGATGCTGAAGCAAAGCACAAGTTTTTCAGGTGAGCGTATAAGAAGAAGTAAAACATAACTTAGGTCATGTGTGTGTCTGCTTGCCCAAAAGAGGCTCTACATGGTGTTTCACATGCCACACCAGAATCCCACAGACAACAATAGTATATTTCTATCAAGCAATTTCTTTTGAGTGGCCTCCAGGATGTAGCTCTGTGGAGGACCAAACTTTCCACCTTCCTCTTTGGATTTGAATACGAATATGTCAGTGCTTCAAAACAAACAAACAAAAAAAAAAAACACTGTATCTTTTCTAAACTGATAGTTTAGTCAGATTGGAGCTAAAGCTCAAACTGAAATTATACTTTAACAGTTAAAGGACCACAACGACGATCATGAATGTTTGAGCCTAATATATTCAATTTTCATATATGTTATGTTACTGACAATCGTTTCTCAAAGGATAAAACCATATTTCAGCTTTCCTGATATTTTGTAAAATCTCTTTATCTTTCAAAATCAAATATTCAAGCGATACACCGACCTTAAAAATTAATGTTTCACCTGCTAATAGTTATGCAAAATTATGAAGTCACGGTCGTTTAAATTTTTCAATAAACACAGGTCTTCTTTTGNAATAGTTATGCAAAATTATGAAGTCACGGTCGTTTAAATTTTTCAATAAACACAGGTCTTCTTTTGAGATTATATTCCCTGGTGGAGACATAAATTCACTCCGTACATTTTTATTGCACCCAAATGCTAAAATTACACAACTTATAAAAAAAACCCAAACACACATGTTGTTCGCGATGATGGATTACCTATCCCAAGAACGTTTCAAGTATCAACAAGTTGATTTTAATAGCGTACCAGAATGAACTGAAACCAATGGTGATCTGGAAGATAAGAAAACATTTTTTAATCCACCGTTCCACTAGTATGCTTTGGGAAATGATTGTCAGTAACATTATGTGTATGAAAATTGAGTAGGTTCAAACATGCATGATCGCCGGTATGGTCCTTTAACAAATTCAGGATGAGAGTTTAGTGTATGCACGGTGGCAAACATCTTAAATGTGTAGCCTAATTTTCTTTAAATTACAGTATTACTCCTGTTCGTCAAGTTTTGCTTAACTCCTATGACCAACTAAGATTCTTCCTTTAACTGTTAACTCCAAACTCAATTTAACCATTGTTTTTGGAAAACTAAGCCTTTAAAAAAAAAACAAAACAAAAAAAAAAAAAACNAAAAAAAAAAAAAACCTTTGATGGTGATGGTCACTTCATCTAAATTCAAAGAAGGAATGGTGAAAGTTTGGTCCATGTGATGAACCATGTGGTGTCACATCAGTAGTTGAAAATACAGTATACATTTTATAGTATAAATTGTACACTGGAGACAGTATACATTTTATATTTATATTGTATACTATATTGTATTTTGTTGATATCTGTTTACTTTGGCTAACATCTTGTCATCACTCTTATTAATCCAAGTCATTTTCTTTTGCAGGTGCATGTTAACAACCAGCAACCATTCGGGAGTAGAAGATTATATAATAAAGAACATCAGAAGTCAAGTCGAACTCTCCATGAAGGTGAAATATAAAGATAAAAATATAAATTTAATGTGGACTTACTAAAGTCATAAGAGTAATTTATAGCATGGCCTATATGGCTGACTCTCCTCTAGCTGGGTAACAGCAACAAATGGTTCCAGGGAGTCGAGTTTGTCACGTTACTGGGACTAGCTGTCTGTTTGCCACAAGGTGCTGAGACTGATCTGCTGCACAGTCTGGACAGGTGAGAAACATGTAAAATGTTGAAGTTAGGTGCACCTGTAGCTCTGCACTAGTCCTTCCATCTCTCTCTCTCTCTCTCTCTCTCTCTCTCGCATTATTTTATATGGTTTTCTTCTTGTTTGCTGTTTTATCTCTTTCATATATGTTTTAATATTTTATTGTTTTTATGGCTTCATAATTTGTCTGCTTCCCAAGCTACGGTTCCTGTTGAACACCCGGCTGTTTGAAGAGAGGGAGTCTCTTTTTGACTTGCCTCTCCTGAAGTTTCTTCAATTTTTTCCTTATATAATAAGGCATTTTTTTGTAGAGTTTTTCCTTGTCTTCATAGAAAGCTTGGGTCATTAATGTGGGTCTGTTAAGCCCCTTTGAACCATTGTATGTGATACAGGGCTATACAGATAAACTTTACTTGACTTGGATTGAAGGACCATGCTGATGGTTTATATAATTTAGCCAATTAACTACACATCATATGTACTTTACTATGTCCCAAAGCATCTAACAAATGTTTGGATTATTTACCTTTCAGGCAGCCATTTCAGTATGCTTCAAAAATCATTTAGAAAAATCTTAAAACTTGCTTGAGATAGGTCATCCATCACAGGACATAATGGCCCAGATTCATAAACCATAGTGCATGTTTTACCACATCGCTATGCGCAAATATCACGGCGCAACCACGTTTGCTCATTCATAAATGCCTGTTACCAACATATTTTACCGTTTGCCTTGAAAGAGGCATTACTGAGATATTTCCTTATTTGCGTGTTGCAGTAGNCATATTTTACCGTTTGCCTTGAAAGAGGCATTACTGAGATATTTCCTTATTTGCGTGTTGCAGTAGCTGTTCATAAAATAAACCGACACGCAAAAAATAAGACCTGCTTCAGTCCAGTGGTAAATTTCAGCGGTATGAAATCTGGGCGACGTTTAAAACTTTATTTGCCTCACGTGTCAGTGATCAATAACTTTGATAAAGTCACTCAGCTGANCCCCCCCGTGCTAGCGATTGCACTAAAGGGGTTAAAATACACGTTTCATTGTTAGTGTCAGTCTTTTAAAGCAAGGAACTCTCTTTTTTGGCCTATTTTACCTGTGGTAATAAAGCTACCTAATAATTACACCTTAATATAAGATGTTAATCACTTTAGGCCACATCCTCCCTCATTACACAAATACACATCATCTGAAAATGATTAAATCCAATAAGCATTCAAGTTTATATGGGTTGGAGTTGGAAAATGCACATAGCAATAATGATAAAGTCAGAATACTCACTTGCCTAATAATTGTGCATGCAGTGTATTCTGAAGAATACAGGGAGATTATGCATGAGGTGACCACAGTGTGAATGAAATTCACTGAAGATGGTTGACAGTCAGGACATGAAGTTCAATGATGAAATAAGTTTTAAATTTCATGTGAGAGAAGTGAGAATGCTTTTTCCAAATGTCATTATTTTACAGCTCACTACTGTTCTCCAGTGCCGCAACCATGGTGGGGAGGGAGAAAAAAAGCCATAGATATCTGTGTTTGGACCCTGAGAAAGCCAAAAAGCCACTTTTTGCAAAACACATATCCATATCAATATTACAGATTCTATTTCTGAAAGGGGCTTGACTTTGCTCTAATTACAACCACAATAAATAATAAAAATAAATAAATACATACATGAGCTAGAGGAGAGAAGTCTGACATCTCAGGTACATTTCTGCCTTTGCCTAAGATAAATGACTATCTACATTCAGAATGTAGGAACATGGAGATATATTCGCAAGGAGTTAGATGTCAAACTGACACAACAGAATCAACTTCCAATCTGACTGAGCTAACTTTAAGTCTCTGGTCATTCAGGATAATGGAGTGTCTGAATCTTCTACGCTATCTCCTTATTAGAGGCAATGAGCTGCAGAACAATGTAAGTCAATATAACTAAACATGTGCATTATTATGTCAGCCAGTGTTATGAAAGCATATAACTGATGATCTGCTCCTGCTTTCAGACAGATGTGTGGACAGAGCTGTGCAGGATCAAAGATGAATATCTAAAAATGCTGCGCGTGTGCATCAGCATGTCAAGAGCTGCTTACACAGCTGAACTGGAGGCAATGAAGGAGGATCAAAAGCTAAAAGCAAAAGGTGTGCAGCAGCTTTTGTGTAATAAAATGGCTGTTAAATATCATTTCACAAATGGCTAACAGCACAATAACCTATTTTCATGCTGTCACTCCTCTTCTAGAAGCAAGAGCTGCAGCCAGATCAGCCAGAGTAGTCAAAAGCATGACACATGAGAGTGTGTCTGTTATGCCTCCAGATGTCCAGCATCAGGTACAGCAACCACCTTTCCTAGCAGTTCTCACAGCATTTATGATTTTGGCATCAATGAGGAGAGTGACCATTTTTTATACATCTCAGGTGTTACAGAGCGCTTTGGTGACATTTGACCTGATGGCGAGTCTTATTGTCCGTATCGAAGAGATCACAAAGGAAAACATGAAAACCAACAACTAAGCAGATTGCCCCTTCAGACCAATGTGTTCTTTCCCAGCATCTCATTTTATTTACTACTGTACATTTGCAGAATCAATAAACATTAATCCATGAGTGCCTATTTTTCTTTCTTTTTTTTTTTGCAAAGTCTTTCTTTAACATGCAACATCAACAGTCAATTTCCAGAAAATAAAAGCAGAGCAATTTGTGCTCCTAGTATGTTCAATCACAACTTTACCTGTGCATACAGCATATTCACCTCATAGAGACTCATACCAGTTTAAGTCTAAACTCAAGACACCAAATAATCTGACGAGCATTAAATTATGTCTCTTAGCATCTCCCACACAGGACCGCTTTTAACAATATGGGCGCGAGCCAAAGACATCCGATCCTGGATGCTGTCGACGTGGGGCTTACTAGTGGCCTGCAGACAAATTTGTCTTTACTCACTTCAAAATATCATAAATGTACGACAGCCTGTCTAAATTACACAGATTGACTAAATAATATTTGTGCACTTCCTTTGTCTTTACCTTGGCAATCATCAACATTCCTTTGACAATTTCGATATTGTTTCGCACGGGAAGGACCTTAAGATTGCTGTCAAAGAATCTGAAATGGACAAAACAAGACACCTGTGAATGAAATGAATGAATATCATATTTTCTAGATAACCAAAATCCTGGTTACATCATTATCAGTGGAGCAATAACAGGAGATTTATGTTATAATATACTGTACTCTGTGAAGTGACTGAAATCATAAAGCTCTGCAAAAATAAAGCACAGTGACCTACCGGTGTTGGATGGCTGACAAGATTTCCAAATCCTTTTGCCCATTAAACGGAGCTTGTAGAAGCAGAAAGGAATTCCTGTGAACTTTTATGAAGTTCTTTATCTTGGCAAAGAGTTCTGACTCCTCATAATGCTCCGGGAAATCTTGTGGATCAACCAACAGAAACGCAGTACCTGGTTAGAAATGGCAAAAATTATTCAATAGAGGAAAAAAAGAAAACTTTCTTAAAGGTTGTGTGTGGATAACTGATGATGTTAAATTGTTAACAAGGCACTTCTTTTATTTATATATTTTATTTAACAGAAAAAAATGCAGCAGGTTTACCTGACAAAGGGAAAATGAAGACTCCAGGCTCAACGTTGTCTGAAAATCTGATACGGTGCTGCTGTTTGAGGAGCATCTTTTTTGTGTCATTCTGGTAAAGCAAATATAAGTGATTATAAAGTCTATGATTTTGATTAAACAGTCAGAGGTGACTTACGTCATTAAACATACTCACGAACCAGAAATATTTTACAAACTGACTGAGAATACATGACTCAAAAAAAAAAAAAAAAANAAAAAAAAAAAAAAAAGTGCATAAAGTGGTTCAAACTTATGTTCTTGAATCAGTGGTTTTCATCACAGCAAAGGTGGTTTAATGTTTAATCATGATTTATTGTCTCTTCTCAGCAAAAAAAAAAAAAAAAAAAAAAAAATTAAATGTCATTACCTAAATTAGAATTCTTTCACAGATATATAAATTAGTCTGAGTTCAAAACGCAGCAAGTGATGTGGGGCAAAATGAGGAATATATGGAATAGCCTTATCACAAGATAGAATATTCTTCTAAATTATTAAAAGCAAGCAAACAAAACAAACCCACATCATGTTAGTGCAAAATTCTACAAAAATCAACCCGCTTTATAATGCGGGCAAACATGTATTTTTTTTTTTTCACAAACTATTAATAAGAAACATNCAACCCGCTTTATAATGCGGGCAAACATGTATTTTTTTTTTTTCACAAACTATTAATAAGAAACATAACAGTCACAAAGCTAATTTTTAAGAACTACGTGGAACATCAAGGAATACTTTTTATTTCCAAACTTTTGACTTTTACTTTACAAAGAAGTAGTAAAACAAAAGATTTTTTTGCAAAAACCAATGATCCAGAAATATGAAAATATTGATGGGGTAAATTTGACCAGCTTTTTTGTATTTTAGGGTTAAACACTTTGCATTTTGTTTTGGTGGCTGAGCGTTAGCTAGCTAGCTAGCTAGCAGACATAAACTAACATTCTTAACATTTCCCTTAACATTAAACCAAACGATTCAAAAAATAAAAAAAAACATAATAATAAAATAAAAAATTCTGGCAATTCGAGCGTTACCTGAAGTGATGTGCTGACTATAATCGTCGTTTTCCACTCGGTACTGGGTTCCTTGTTTGTTGCCATTGTCCAAATTAAGTTTAGGACGGAAAGACAAACTTCGGCTTTCACCACAGCCATATATCAACAACTGGCTGCATTCCATTTAGTATCGGCGGCAGGGTCCTGGTATTGTGCATGCTGGCTCAGCTTCCTGACATATCTAACTGGAACGGAGCCATCACTGATGTCGTTAACTATACCTGGGTTTTTGTAATGACACGTCAAAATATCTGCCATAAACACTTTGTTCGTGTGTATCTACGTCGTCAGTTGTTCAGGACGTTCTGAATTATGTATGAAATAAAAATACTTTAAGAAAACCCCCTTTTGTTGTAGTTTTTGATATCTTGTAGGGGGGAAAAATCAATAAGCATCGGGTGACCTGGTTTACATGAGAATTTATTAAATGCATCATAACTGCCATCTAGTGGGTGTTCAAAGAGCGCAGCATGTTCACTGGACAGACACATTGGTCTTAAAGGAGCATACCGTTATTTTACATGTTTGAGCCCAATAAATACAACCAGCATACACATTACATTACTGTGAACCATTTTCCAAAAAAAAAAAAACTACAGGAGTAGTAAATTTTACTACTTTTTTCCTACCTTCCAGACTGCCATTGGTTTCGGTTTATTCCACTACATCAACTTGTAAACCAGTGAAACAAACTTGAGACAAGTAATCCATCACAGTGAACATGGCATAGATAGGCATAATTTTTGCTTGTTTTTTTGGCCAAAGTTATTTAATTTAACTGATTCAACAAGAAAGAAAATATAAGTCTCCACTAGGGAATACAGTCCCAGGAGAAGACTGCTTTTACTGAGAAATAGAAACGATTCATGCCATATAAGTGTTAGCATTAAATTTTAAGGTGGATATATAACCTCAACAATTGATTTTGAAAGATTAGGGTATTTGGCAAAATAACATGAAACCAAAAAATGTTATGTTTTGGAAAATATTGGCATGATGTAACATGTATAGTACACTGCTATGATCCTTTACTGTGAGAACAGCAGGTGCTCATTTTGGATCCACACACAGACACCTTCTGTTTTGTAATTTATTCATATTCCTTTCTCTGACAAGGGAAAAAAAAAAAAAACTCCATCAAATCTCATGATTGTTTTCTTGTTCTTGCTTCTTTGTTGTGATTCCATAGATTGTAAATAATAATATATTCAGTGAAGATTTTTTGGAAATCATAAATAATCATATTATCATAAATAATAATATATTCAGAAAAGATTTTTTCCTGTAACAGCAAAATAGTATTGATTTTTAATGTTTTCATTCTTCTGCAAATCAAAACCATCTATTTCTGATTTTGGCAAAATTTAACTTTATCTATGATGACGTTACAAAACATCAGCATTGAGAGAGGAAAGTTTTGGAGTTTGGGGAGCAAGTGGTTGTCACAACAAAATCAAGGAGAGTGTCTTTAAGGTTACAGTATTTTGGCTTTGGTAAAGTTTGTGTTGGTTAAAGTAAAACTCCTGGACTTAAATCTGAACTCCATCAGTTATTTTTGTCAAAATAACTTTTTTTTCATCTGTCTGGTAGAGTAATGTTAGACATTTACACATTTCAGACACAGGTTCAAATTGGGTGTATGATGATATTCAGTTTCATTTCTCTTGGTGGTACCTCATTTATAGTACAATATAATATAATATAATATAATATAATATAATATAATATAATGTAATGTAATGTAATATAATATAATATAATATAATGTAATGTAATGTAATATAATATAATATAATAATTAATATATGTCATGAAGTATATGATCGTGTCACATGTGATGATCAAGACAAATACCATGGATCTTGAATATAACACTGAGTTTGTCCCAGGGGCAGTGAATGCAACAAATTGGAAACGATCTTACCAGGTCCGCTGCTCCACCACACACGCAGTGACGTGAAAAATACTGTAAAATTGTTTAATACATAAAACAGAAAATAAAACACCTGTCTAACTGCATGCTAACACACATGTAACATGAAGAGAATGATGCTTTTATGGGCACCAATACTGTTGTTATTATTATAGCTTTGTTGAAAGAAAACATGACTCTTCTTAGCTTTAACTGTACAGATTAAAGGACCATGCCATCCATTTTGCAGCCTAATATATTCAATTTTTCATACACGTAAGGTTACTGACAATCATTTTCCAAAGCATACTACTGGAATAGTGAATTAAAAATGTTTTTCCAACCTTCCATACCTCCATTGGTTTCAGTTCATTCTGGTACACTATTAAAATCAACTTGTTGATACTTGAAACGTTCTTGGTGATAGGTAATCCATCATCACCAACAAAACATGTATTCAGGTTTTTTTTTTTTTTTAAGTTTTGTAATTTTAGTGTTTAAGCACAATAAAAAGCATGGAGTGAATGTATGTCTCTACCAGGGAATATAGTCTCATAAGAAGACCTGCATTTATCGAAAAATTTAAAGGACCGTGGCTTCATAAGGCTGCATAACTATTAGCAGGACAAACATGGATTTTTGAGGTGGGTGTATCGCTTGAATATTTGATTTTGAAAGATTAAGAAATTTTGCAAAATATCAGGAAAGCTGAAATATGGTTTTATCCTTTGGGAAATGATTGTCAGTAACGTAACATGTATGAAAACTTAATATATTAGGCTCAAACATGCAAAATGGATGGTATGGTCCTTTAAGTTCTGTTAACAGCAATATTGAGGAAAATCCAGACATCTCGTTCATCCAGCAGATGTTAGTTCAGTGTTTAGAGGAATAAATAAAGTCAATGCATCTCTTTTTTTTCTCTAATATTTCAAACATTAACATGTTTTTAGAGCTCTAAAGATGAAAGATGCAGCAAGTCGGGCAGATGGGTAAATTGTTTTTACATTATAGAAGGTATTAATTAAATGTATTAAAACTTTCAAATCTTTTAAAATAATAACAGCTGTACAACCTAATGTAATCCAATACATCCTTTAACTTGTTATTAATTCTGGCCGCATTCCATTTATACCTATGCCAGGGTCCTGCATGTTTGCTCAATGGCACTACAGACATGTTATTTTTATTTCTTTCACCTGTATTTTTTCTGCTATGACAAATACAAAATGTCCATAGTGATAAAGGCCTTGAGGCGCTGCAATAAATCCTAACTCTGTGTAGCTCATTATGTGGTTGCTTCACACTGTCAACTCCATCCTATTTATTTTCAGGCTGTGGTGTTGTATTGGCCTGCATTTTACTGAAAATTATTCCAAATCTTTGGCCCACCTCCATTTACACGAGGAGGCAAAATTTTAGAAATACCTCACAGTAAAATGCAGTCCAATACATCATCACCACTAACTATAGCCGCTAAACTCACATTATAATGCCTCTTTGGTCAACAAAAACTAATTATAGCTCCACAAAGGTATTATTTATTGACATTTTATTGGAATGGATCAAATTGTACAGGTGCAATAACAACGCAACTCAGAGGATACCCAGAATAATTATAGTACATCTATAATGCTCCTAACAAGTTAATAATCCATGACAATGGATGTAACTCTTCAGAAACACACATTCTTTATTTTCATGACACTAAATGCAAGGCGTTGGCCACGTCATCATTTTTCTTTAAGAAATTAATTGACAATTATCAGAAGATTGCCATGGGAAACAAATGTAATTTTTTTCTTACTCTTCTTTTCTAGAGCTTAGAAGCAACACCAATTAAACAAACATACAAAAATATCATCATGCATATATAACAGCCCATTTATGGCAAGAAAAGGTCCATGTAGGGCATAACTATGAGTAATGCAAATAAACCGCTGCTGCAAAGTCTTCAGCTCACAAAAAACAGTCATGTCAGAGAGAAAGACGTGGACGTTAAGGAGTAAAATAAATAAAGACGGGGTTGATTTTGAAGATGTTTAGCGTTCATGTAGAAGGTGATGAGTATCTGGCAGGATCTCCTCTGTGTGGTCAGTGATGTGTTTCCAGTTCCACAATAGTCCACTCTCCCTGTGGAGAAGCAGCATCTTCAGGGGAGAAGCTGGTGACAGTGATGCTGGTGGAGGAGTCCTCCACAGGCGAGATGAGCTCCGCCCAGCGTTTGAAGGTGTTTTTCTCCTGGGACAGGCAGGTCTGAGAGTCTAGGCAGTCACGCGAAAGCGACAGCGTCTGCTTGATCAGGTACTGGGCCAAGTTCAGCTCCTCAGGCACAGGGTTTATGATACCCAGGTTAGACTTGTGGTCTGAGAGGAGCTGCCTGAGGAGGCTCCAGTCCTGCTCTGCAAACTCGCTATTTTCTTCATCATCATCATCATCATCATCATCATCATCATCCTCCCCCCTCTGCTTTTCTTCCTCTCCCTGAAGCTTAACATTCTTGTCCTTGTCCAAGCATTTCTCAATGGCTTCTCCCACATCCATCTCGTAAATGGGAGAGAGGGCTTTGGATGGTCGGCGGTCATGTTTGTAGGTTTGATCCAATCTGTCACAACCAATGTCCCCTAAAAATAATTGACAATACTGCAAAATGACAAAATGATTCTTCCACAGGTCTTTTTTTTTTTTTTCCCCGAAGCATTCACAGACTAGTCACCGTCTACTACAATAAAAACAATGATTACTGGAATTTTACCCTTAATGCAACCGTCCTTTCAGTGATTTTCTCACAGCAAAGTCAGGTGACGACAGCAACAGTGACAGTCACCTTACGCTCAATAAAAATGGCACATCACCATTTCTTATTTCTTTTAAATTACTTAATTGTAAAGTTTGCCGTGCTTTGGAGGACAGATGAAGTGTGGACAGCTGCAGTAAAGGTAAAGCACAGAATGCGTCTCTTTATCCACCTGTATGTCTTGCTCTGCCAGCACCAGGTAACTTTGCATGTCTCGTGGCGGTGATTTATTTTGGGATTACGTGCAGGCCTTTAAAACAGGCCTTTAAAACAGGCAGATCTAATGAACAAACGTACAAAAACCTACAGGCAAGCAACATTGCTGTATTAGCAGCACAAAAGAGAGCACACCACAAAGGTTCTTTTACATTCTTTGTGTTTCTATTCTTCTTCTTCTTTTTTTTTTTTTTTTTNTTTTTTTTTTTTTTTTACTGTTGCCAAAATGGCAGAAGATGAAGTAACTGATTGTTTTTTGAAGTTGAAAACAGAAAATATTTTACATGTTTGCATTAGGAAATGTGCAGCAGGATTTTTTTTTCTTCTTCTAAATATGACAGTGAAAAAAGAGAGACATGGTAGCATCGCGGCAGCTGCACTACAAACACATCACAGACTTTACAGAGGAAACTACACCAAACCTACTCAACAAAAAGACTCAGAGGCAACAAAACCCTTTTCTTGAAAGCTGAACATGACTAAGAACAATCTAGTGGTTATGACAGGTGATGGATACCAAAACAAAGAAACAGAAAGATAACAAATGATATCAGGGAATGAGAAATGATTGCTAGTAATAGCATGCAGTGCAAAAAAAAAAAAAAAAAAAAACAAGTTCAGGAACAGGTACATTCTTGAAGAGGACCAAATAAATACAAACAAGAGATGTAAGGGACACATTTCCTGCTATATCACAAAAGCAACGTAGCTGAAGTAAGTTATTGTCGTCTGTTATACAGTTTGTATTTAACCTTCAGGTTGCATGATTTTAACATCAACATATCACCAACACATTCATTTTGAGATGCTAGCATGATTACTCTGTTAACCTGTACAGTTCATGTGACANTCACCAACACATTCATTTTGAGATGCTAGCATGATTACTCTGTTAACCTGTACAGTTCATGTGACACTGTTTGCCATTTGCAGAAAATCTGGATGACTTCAAGAAGATTCAAACTTCAAACATGTTTGATTGAGTAAAAGTGAACACAGCAAACATGGAGAAACAGGAAAAGGAGCTGCATCCTTTGACAAGAAGCAATGAGGGTTATGAAAAATGTTGATGTACTATTGAGAAACAAGCTGTAACATCACTGACAAGTTAAAATTTCCTCTCCTTTTTATCTAATTTTTAATAAGAATTATAATAATTTATCACAGTTAATTTGGTAATGATATACTGATGTTAAAACGCCTACGTATAAAATTGTTAAAGGACCACACCGGCCATTTTGCATGTTTGAGACTAACATATTAAATTTTCATACATGTTAGGTTACTGACAATCATTTCCCAAAGGATTAAACCGTATTTCAGCTTTCCTGATATTTTGCAAAATCTCTTAATCTTTCAAAATCAAATATTCAAGCGATACACCCACCTTAAAAATCCATGTTTCTCCTGCTAATAGTTACACAGCCTTATGAAGTCATGTCATTTAAATTTTTCGATAAACACAGGTCTTCTTTTGGGACTATATTCCCTGGTGGAGGCATACATTCACTCCACGCTTTTTATTGCACTTAAATGCTAAAAGTATGAAACCTCTAAAAAAAAATCCTGTATACACGTCTTGTTGGTGATGATGGATTACCTATCCCAAGAAGGTTTCAAGTGTCAACAAGTTGATTTTAATAGCGTACCAGAATGAACTGAAACCAATGGTGGTCTGGAAGGTAGGAAAAACATTTTTAATTCACCGTTCCAGTAGTATCCTTTGGGAAATGGTTGTAAGTAACATTACGTGTATGAAAATTAAATATATTAGGCTTAAACCTGCAAAATGGCTGGTATGGTCCTTTAATGATATGAAATATAGCCTTAAACGGACTGTTCCACTGTATTATTAAAAGAAAAAAGAGGGGGTGGAGGGGTAAGACTATATTTTTATGTACATAAAAGTGCTTTGGTTTAACTATGTTACAAGCCTTGTCACAAGGCAAATACTTTTGAGCAGTACACCACATTCTTTTTGTCAAATACAAACTTACAGTTAGTCTTCTCATTTGTCCTTTTACTTTGTAAACTAAGCGTCCCTGACTACAGGTAGCTGAATTTGTCAAAATGTACAGTTCAAGTTAAATGTTTTGATGAGATTAATCTCCATCTTTAAAAGGATATTGGTTGTTGCAAATTCAAATGTACAAAAAGACACGTAACTAACATGTTTCAGATGAAAAGTGATCTTTCAAGATGATAACTGGTTTAATTTGAATTTGAACTTGTACTTGTAACTAGTCGCTAAACTAGTACTCTCAGTAATATCCTTTTTTTTGTTTGAAGGAGGGATAGTTGAAAGTAAGTATGGTCTAGGAGTCAGGAGGAGAATGCGTCTTGGAGTTTGGGGGGAGAGGATGGGTTTGGGTTCTAGGAATGGTCCGTTGATCATACATTACCTGCTGTAGACTGTGCTGCGTGCACAGGAGAGTTTCCTGTCAGCTGAGGCTCATTTAAGTTTAGGTGTAAATCAGCTTTCTTGCTGTCTGAGGAATTGATGTGGTTTTTGAGCAGCCCTCCGTTGCTGTAATGTTCGGCGTGCCGCAGGTCTAGATGACACGGTCGCTCCTGGGTAGGGAGATCTTTTGTGTCAGCATCAAGTGGAGGGCTGCAAGACTTGACTCCGGCCTCCTGGCTGTGATTACTCTCCCCCTGCGTGGGCTTCTGGAGCTCCGTAAGGAGTAGGGAGGACTTTTTGTCCTGTTGGCTGCTGTGCTTGTTGCGCTCTACGGCTTTATTTTCAAGACGGCAAGGCAAGCGATCCTGCTGATTGATGGAAGGAATGGAGTTGGACTGAGGAGCTGAAGAGTCACATTCAAAAACGTCGCAGGGAGTCGCAGCATCATTGGCCTTTTGGGAAGAGGTTTGAATGCTGCAATCTTCAGAGCCCAATTCCTCACACTCGTCCACCGAGAGCAACACCGACCGACGGAAGTTAGACGTTGACTGATAGTCGGGCTGCTCGTTCTCCTGCTCCATGCCGTCGTCATCAAAAGCTAGGTTGACTATTCCCTGAAAGTGAGGTGAGGGCTCAGTGGGTGGCGCTGATCCCTGTCCTGGGATCACCTCAACTTCTGACTTCTCATCTTCCGTCTCCTCTTCATCATCATCGTCCTCCTCCTCCTCCTCAGAGGAGAAAAGCTGGTGATCAGGTACACTTTTCACTGTGACAGTGGCCTCCGCATCTGAATGCTCCTCCTCTACCTGGATCTCGTCTCTGTGCAACCAGGAACGAGGACGTTGCCTGACTCCCTCTTCCTCGCTGGTGGTCTCCGCCTCTCGTCCACGTACCCTCACCTCCACTCTCAACCCCGCNTCCCTCTTCCTCGCTGGTGGTCTCCGCCTCTCGTCCACGTACCCTCACCTCCACTCTCAACCCCGCTCCACCTTCGTACATCTTCAGCTCTTCTGGGGTGCTTGTGTCGCTGCTGCTGCGACCCAGGAAGTCGTGACAGCGCATGGTGCCACACTTGGAAACGCCTCGGTCATTTGAGCAGTCGTCGTCTTGCGAGCCTCCTGCGTCATAGTCCTCTGAGCGAGGTTTGATGTCATCGGAGGAAGTGGTGTGTGTGCTGCCCGTCTCAGACTCTGGGCTGATTTGATGGTGGATACCACTCCAGGAGTCCTCCAATGGCGTGCCGGTGCTTCCCATGCTGCAAGGTGTGTCTATGGGGTGATCAGTGTCTCTTGGGGAGTTCGGGGAGTTGACCTCCTGACCCTGCCCTCCGCTCATGCAGGCAGGATTGACGACATTTGGAGACTGTTTCCCTTTATTCCCTTCAGTCTGTTTGGAAGAGTCTGCATGAGTAGATTTGAGATGAGGGGGGATGCTCGCTGCTGGTGTGAGACTGGCCTCATTACCTCCAGTTTTTCCTGGCCGCGTCTTCTGGAGACTCTGNGCTGCTGGTGTGAGACTGGCCTCATTACCTCCAGTTTTTCCTGGCCGCGTCTTCTGGAGACTCTGCTTGGTGCTTTCCTGTGGGAGGAGGCTATGTCCCCCTTGGCTTGGTGACTGGGTGCTGTGTGTTGCGTTTTGGTCAGAGGGCGCTGTGGAGCTGTTTTTAAGCTCCGCTACATCAACAGTGTTATCAGATGGAGCAAGTTCGCTTTTACAGTCCGAGTTTTTACCGTTGACTGCCTCTTTCCCTTTAGTTCCTGGTTTCTTGCATGCAGCACCTGAGGTTTTTGAAGTTCCTCCAGATTTTGGTAAAGCTTTTTCCGTAGATGAGTCTGTAGAACTTTTTGGCTTTGGTCCTGGTTTGGCAGCTACTAGAGAAGATTGTTTGGAGGCGCCTGAAGAGGTTTTTGCTGGTTTAGCACTGGATTTAGGTGAGGCTCCAGTTGTTGAAATGGCTTTTGTGATCTTCTTCTTCGGAGCTTCACTTGCTGCTTTTTCTTGTGCTGAGGATTTCAACCCGTCCTTCATGTCATCTTTCTTGGGGGAAGTGGGCTTTTTCACGGAGGATCCATGTCTTGAGACTTTACCACAGAGAGAATAATAGTGTAAACAGAACATTAATAATTACATTCAGTATTTAGTACATTTCTGTATTGGTTTAATGAGAGATATTTGAACTAAGCAAAGTCTGAAACTCACCGTGGTTTTCTGGTGTGTTTCTTCCTTTTGTTTCTGCTGTACCGGTCTTGACTTTGATGCTTTCCTTCACACTTGGCTTCTTGGTAGGACTGTGAATAGTGCAACAGATTAAAAAAAAAGTGATCTTTAATCTACATTTGTTATCATGTGTGACTCATGTCAACATAAAACAATTTATGAGAGGAGCGATGGAGAAAGTAAATTCAGAAATTAAAATTTATCACCAGCAGGGTGCAGCAAAGCTATTTGTACAGTTTTTGTTTTTTTTTGTTCTTCAAGGATCAGCCTCTTGGACATAAAACGATCAACACAAATAATCTGGAGTTGATATATCGCTGTGGAGGATGTTTTTCACAAGCTTTCTTATAAAAATAATTTAGAACATAAACAGAAAGCACATTCAGCTGGAGATTCTCTGTGTGCTTAAATTTGACAGATTGCTCATTGTCCTCTAGATTAGTTTGACATTATTGTTAGTATTCCAGGCCAAATAATAAATGTACGTTATTTCTGTTTCATACAGATATAGAAATAGATGGGCCTAGATTGTAGCTTGGGTGTATTGTAAACATTTTAGATATTTATCAAACTTAAATGGTAAATTTCAAAGGAGACTATAAATAGTAATGTGATCCATGCTAGAAGGGTTTGGCTGATGCTGGTTGAAAAAGGAATATTTTTAGCATCTTTGAAGGGCTGATAAGAGGAAAATGTTGCACAGCTGCTTTCATCCTCCTGAAGGCCACATATAGCCTAAAAATAAATAAATAAATAAATAAAAATCAAGTGAATATATATTGAAATATCCATTATATTACTGAGCATACCATCTGATACTCTTAGTTTTTCTGTTCGCTTTCCTCAGTGCTTAGCCTGGTCATGATGAAAGTGCTGTAACTGGAATATTACGATATACACTGTCAGACTATTTCAGACTGACTTTAAGTTGAATCGGCAGCTGAGTGGGCTGCTGTGGGAATTTCTTTGTCACTGTGATTAATTTTAGCTAGTGAGATTGTAGTTAGGAAGGTTTAAAAAAGAAAAAGTCCATTCACATTTCCTGTTAGTATGTAAGAATTCAGACTGACATAGCAAGTTAAACACACGTTGGAGGTCAGTCTGAACGGATCAACACACATCAGCCAACCCTCCTTCATAACCTAATCTCAACCCATGTTCACCAGGGGATCTGATGTTAGTTTCTGGTGTATAATTAAACTGCACTTATCTGCCTACCGACCTCTTCTAAAAAGGATTAGTGCGATAAAGGGAGAACTAGACAAAGGGAAAGAAAGATAAAGAGAGAACAGGACAGACTGGGAGCGCATGCTCCAGTGGATAAGTAGAGAACATGAGAGAACCAAAACTTTTAGATACTAAATATAATAATGTAACGTCATGCAATTCAGTAGTTTTGTATTGATGTGACCTACAGTGTCAGAGTGGGGAAAAAAAAGTGTATGATGGCAATGTGAGTTTAACCATGACAGATGTGTCACCTGGATGCAAATCAAATCAGTGAGTTAGGGACAAAATATCTTTTGACAAACTTGTCAACAATCTCTCACACTGATAGAATTTTATCTTATCTTAAAAACATTTTTCTGAGTTTTTGATGTCTAGTAAATTCTTGTCATCACTCCATCCATCACTCCTGGGGTCAACCATTTTCATCACTGTCTGAATACATACAAATGTAAGTCAATTTCCAGGACCTTTGTCCGTCCCGTCTTCTTTCACGTCCCATTTCATTAGACATTTTCACAACTTCCCCCCTCCCCTCCATACATCATACTGACAAACAGAACAACAGCACTTTGCAGAATGGAAGTCATGATGTGAGTTGTTACCATGGTTTATTTTTAAGAAGGCCTAATAATTAAAGGACCATACCACCATTTTCCATGTTTGAGCCTAATATATTCAATTTTCATACATGCAAGGTTACTGACAATCATTTCCCAAAGGATAAAACCATATTTCAGCTTTCCTGATATTTTTGCAAAATCTCTTAATCTTTCAAAATCAAATATTCAAGTGATACACCCACCTTAAAAAAAAAAAATCAATGTTTCACCTGCTAATAGTTATGCAAAATTATAAGGTCATGGTCAATTTTTCTATAAACGCAGGTCTTCTTTTGGGATTATATTCCCTGGTGGAGACATACATTCACTCTGTACTTTTTATTGCACTTAAACGCTAAAATTATGAAACTTCTAAAAAAACCTGAATACACGTCTTGTTCATGATGATGGATTACCTATCCCAAGAATGTTTCAAGTATCAACAAGTTGATTTTAATAGCGTACCAGAATGAACTGAAACCAATGGAGGTCTGGAAGGTTTTAATTCACTGTTCCAGTAGTATGCTTTGGGAAATGATTGTCAGTAAC
>VXCM01004361.1:27018-38232 GCA_014773175.1 Lucifuga dentata
CACACACACACACACACACACACACACACACACACACACACACACACACACACAAGTTAGAATCAGAAGTAAAGCTCACCTGCTGGTCTTTCCTGAATCTGTTTTCAGAGGTTTGGTCACTGGAGCTTTGTTCACCACCTTAGCCTGATGTTTTGGCTTCAGTCCTGCAACATTACACATGCACAACTCTTTAAAAATGTGTTTCAGACCAGAGACTTTTAAAAAAATCAACCCAAACTACACACATATTGAGCATCTGCTTTGTAAAGCTAATGATCCCTGATTTAGGCAAGAATGAACCTAAATCAAATAAACCTGAGGGCAGTATGGATGCACAGATGAGTGAATACAATAATGGATAATACTCTTGAAAACAATGCAAATGATATTGAATGTGCTAAATGAACACAACACAGACATAGCAACCTCCACAAATATTGGCAACCTTGGTAAATAAAAGCAAAATGGGCTGTGAAAAAAAAAACTGTATTTATGTTTATCCTCTTGATCTTTCATTCAAACTATTAACAGAAATATAACCTTTAATTAAAGTAAAGTAATTGAAAAGAAACAGAAATTCTTATGAAACAAATATTTACAGTGGGTCTGGAAGACGAAGATGGTTCGAGTGGCCAAAGAATCTTCAAGCATCATAGCTGGAGAAGAACTGCAGGTCAGAAAGTCTCCAAAACTACGATCAGACGTATTGAGAAAATTGTTTTATGATGAAAATTTGTTTTTCCTTTCAATTATTTTACTTTTAAATAGAGACATTTTTCTTCCACAGAACATGCTTTTATTTACAACACGCTTTTATTTACCAAGGTTGCCCATATCTGCGGAGACACTGTAAGACTCTTTATCAACACTAGTATGAGTCACGATTACACCACCTCTCTCAAGTCTTCACCATAAAAGCTCCAAGCTAGTCAGTCATGTCCTCCTGAATGACAGCTCAGGGCTTTGACCTTTGCTGTTCCGATGTTCGTTTATACACTGGCACCAGGAAACTGCCAAGGACAGCCCAGTGTCTTTCATTTTTTTTCTCCCGATAAATCAATACTCATTCATGACTCTGCTCTTGCCTTCCAAGAATCCCTCTAAGGTCATAGCACAGCACTCATTATACTACATAAGCTTCAGGTCCTTTAACTACATCCAACACTTCCACTCGGCTAAAGTGATGTCCTACAACGGGCTGTAAATGATGCCATTAAAAATGATGAAATGGAAAAAAAAAGGTCGGTAAAGACTGCAAACCTGGGCTTGAGTGGGCATCGTTGCGAGGATTGCTGACGCTGTTCTCTGGTGACACGCTGCCTGATGTGGACGAAGCGCTGGGATGAGGTTGGGGTGCGCCAACAGTGGTGTCTGCCTTTACTGCTGAGCCTTTCTGAGCCTTCATTGCCACTGTCTGGTTTGCAGATGTGCAGCTTGGGGGAGAAGTTTTCGGCCTCGCACCTGGATTAGGCTTCTTATCCTGCTCTTTAACCCCTGAGGAGATTCTGGGCCCATTGGCAGTTGGTACGTCCCGTCTGGACCCTGGAGCGCCTGTACCATTTACAACTGGTGCACCAGTAGATGCTGTCTTTGTTTTTGGTGGTACACTCTGCTCCCCTGCCTTCTTTACATTCTTAGCCTTGGATGTGTGACTATCTCCTGATTTGTTAGCTGCCCCCAGTCCATCAGACTTCATGGCTGATGCAGCACTAGAGGAAGAGGAAACTGTGTATTCAGACACCCTCTGGGTCCTGTGAACAGGAGGGATCTCAGGTGCAGATGAAGGACATTTTACAGCCCTGGGCTGCGGGAAAAAAAATAATGATATTAGTCACATAAAGAGCGGATTAAACAGCAAATAACTAAAGAGTAGTCATGAATATCAGCCACTAGACCATACCCACCTCTGTAACATCTAACATCGTTGATGGTCTGTGGAGATTTTTAAAGTCTGTGCTAATCAGCCAGTCCCGCCGACTAAAAATCCTACTTTTCTAATAGTTGATTTGTTCATTTCTGTCTTAAAAAGATGTGACGGGACCTCCTGTCCTACTGCGTCTAAACTCGATGCAGATAAACTAAATAACAAAAGAAACTTTTTTTTGTGTCACTGAAAAATTCCAGCAGTAAACTTCTTGCTACAGTTTCAGAGAAAAATATCTGGCTTCCTGTTCCACATGCAGCAACTTCCTGTGACATCTGAAGGAGCTCTCACAGGGACCTGTCAGGCTTATCTTAGCTATGCATCTGCTGAAAGAAGGCCTGCTGTTCATTTCATATCTGCATGGCTACATGAGTGGACAAATGGCATCTGATGGCCACACGGACTGTAATCACCAGCAGATTAAAATTAAAAACAAGGTTAAAAGATCGGCATAATCCAAGTCAGAATGCTGATTACAATATATATCATAGATGGTTTCCTTTTTCTAACAAAAAAATAAGACTTCAAATAAAACTATTATTATATTGAAGTGGTGGATGATCATATTACCTGTGAGCTCGTGAATACAGGCTTTTTACCGAGTTTCCGATTGTCCCCTTTATCAATAGCAGCTGTCAAAAAAGAATAAGAGAAAAACTACATTAGAAATTAGCATATTAATGCTATGACTGCAAGACAATATTAAAATCAAAGCCCGAGTTTGTACCTCTTGTGTAATCACTTTTACTTTTTTTTGAACTGATTATATGATCTATTAAGTCACAGTTGTAAACTGTCAAGCTGCAATAAATGAAATATTCTATGTCTTTTGTAGAGTAAAACAGATTTTACAGAAAAGATGTGAAATATCTGTTTCTATATCTGTACTATGTCTGGATGCCAAAGATGGCAACAAGGCATGACATATAGTGTATATCTGCTCATCTCATCTGCTCATCTTACACCATGCAAGGAAAGTATGAGTTTTCATTATAGTTTATACAAGAAATTACAAAGGAAACCGATAAGAAAACTCAGTTTTCTTATCCGTTTGTGTGCCACATTTCAGCAAGGAGTTTTGTCATCTGGTCCGTCGCCATCTTTGTTTTGATGAAGGAACATCATATTGTGAAATTTTTTAAAAATCTAGTTTACTGTGCAGCTAATGGAATACGTTTTTTTTTCCAGCCAGATGGAGTCTTTGAGAGGGGATGTCTTCAAAACAGCTGTTGTCAAATAACCTACTGCATTTTCCAAAGTTTGATTACTATGCACAAAATGACCTTAAATATCTGCAATCAGCGCAAAAGGAAAAAAAAGAAATCTTTACGAGAGGCACAGAGTTCGAAGTTACATTCAAACATAACAGATGAGAATGACTGTTTTTTTTTTTTTTTTNTTTTTTTTTTTTTTTTGCTTAGGTCATTCATTATCTGACCTACAAAGGCCATTCATTTCATTCTCAAATTTCCATTTCCACACCCAGTGGAGTCAACACCGTGAGAAACACAAATGGAAAACACTGACCGACTGTTTACTTCAGTGAAGTAATCAGTCAGTCGTGTCTGGTAGGCAAACATATAACAGCCACTTCTATACATCACATTAAATCAATTTCAGAAGAAGAGCAATTTGTGTTAATTAAAAATGAATGTTGTTCCAGCACCTATTTATATTTAGTCCATAAGAGACAATGTACATCTGTAATATTTCCATCAGATACCTGGAATCTAACGTACCAGTAATGGCAACACAACCAAATTGATTAATAACCAAATGCATTATTCATGTTGTACATTTCAACACATTCAGTCCAATCTTTCATTCACACCCATTAAAAACATCATGGTGCGTCTGGTGCACTTAACACGTTAGCTTACATTTATTAGCCAAAGGTAGTAACAGTACCTCACAAGTAAAAAAAAATTGTGTACGAGGAGCCCTCGCCAACAACCTGCTCACTACCAGGAATCTGTTTAGAAACAAGCTATTAGTCGTTAAATCAGCCACCAGCATTTGTTCCGATAGCTGTGGTTCATCTGTAATGATGCAGAGCCAATGCTGCACACATACGCACGCACACACATCCACACACCCTGCAACATGAACATCCTGTGTGATTAGAAAGGATGAGCTGTGGAGGTATCTTGTAGCTACAACAGTGTGATTAAAGATATCTTACTTTACCTGCCAGTATCCTCTCTCTGTGTTTGGAGGATAAGGTCTCCCATCCCTGCGTGTGACGGACGGCATAAAAGGTCTGAAGCAGGAAGGTCCACAGCCGAGCACGTAGAACGCAAATCTCTCGCATGAAAGGCTGGTGGTAACACAGAAATGGAGAGAGAGGGAGAGGGAGAGGAGAGGAGAATGGAAAGGGGTGCGCTATGGCACAAGCGAATCAGCAGCTGCTTGAAGAACCTTTCACCATGGCAACAAATACCCCTCCCTCTCTTCCTCCTCTGCCTCCCTCCCCCCTCGCTCTCTGTTGCAGAATCCAGTTGAGCTCCCTTGAGCTAAATCAGTGATGTAACCAGCTGAGGGTGCAGACTGTCACCGCTCTCATTTCCATGCCAGAATATAAAAAGCGTGAACTAAGAGGTAGAAACAATCTGTTTTTATATCCCCCTCCATCACTGCCATTCCCCTTGTGTTGTTTCCTGATCCATCCCACGACCCTGTCACCAGCGGATACGGAATCAGATTAGTGAAGGCTACTCCTGTACATCACCGTCTGCCTCAGCCTAATCCATTCTGCCATGCAGGATGGCATTTGCAGGGGTTATGTGCTTTATCTTGTGCAGACAGGTCACTTTCCTGTGGGCAGCATCTCACAAGCTTAACCTGCCTCAACAAACAAAACCATCTGACTAATCTGCTTTCTCCTTACTATTCTACAACAGTAAACAGTTAAACACATATTCTGCAGTTGCCATGAGATTAAAATGTACAAATTTAAATAAATATATTTAGTATACCACAACAGTATACCATACTTGCTGTTGCATCAACTCAGAATCACAATTCACTCATTTCGTGTGATATTTATCATGATATCTGAGGGGAAATTTGGTAAATTGGGATGATGATGTATTCTGGCTTTGTGTTCCTACCCTGATGGGAATGCAGTAATTAAAGGTCAAAACTTCTAGTTCTGGATGGTCATTACTGCTACATGTCAATGTAATTGGGAGGGATGATATTCCTGCTACTATTTGACCCACAGTGGACTGCATCATCTCTGTCGTGTTGCCAAATTCAGAATGAAGCTAGAGGCTATTTAATAAACAACTTATGGTTAAGCTCTACATAATGAGGGATGCACCAATATAGTTTCCAATATTTTACCACCCATTTTTATCAGTTCATGTTGATGCCGGTACCAATAAGATTTTTTTCTAATGTACATCCTCACGTTTTCAGGTATTCTGGCTGATCAGACCTCTTCTAAAGTTGAGGTTGCATCAGAATTCTCTCCTGAGACACATCCTGTCTCAAACTGATCCCACCTTATTCATCTTGTGCAAAGTTTAATTTGATCGATAATGAACTGAAAAAAAAAAAAAAAAAAAAACTCTTCAACGTCTAAAAAGAAAGAGAGAGGGGCAGAAAGTGCAGAAAGTCCTGACTGCTGGTTTCCACCTTGTTTTTGTAACTGCCTGAGGAAAGGAAACAAACAGCAGAGCAAGAGAGATGTTGCGTGGCTAACAGTGCGGGTAAGGAAAGGGGTAGAGGGTAAAGACAATAAAGTGTGCAGAGGTAAAAGGTGCATTATTTATTCATAACTTGAGGAAGGCTACTGTTAACTTGTGTCTATAAATCTGCCCACATTATTTCCAGTCTGACCATGAGAAAACGGTTTGCCTGTTCCAGTCTGACTGCTCCGTCAGGTTGGAGTTGTGTGGAGATACGCTGGTGAAGTCATCGAATCTGATATGCTGAAAACAATACAGCTAATTAAGGAGGTAGGAAGATGTGGATGTGAAGAGCTCTAATCAACCAAAACATATGAATGGACACCTACACACATGGGTGTGCAGGTGCTTGTTTTTTTTTGTTTTTTTGTTTTTTTTTTTTAAACTACTACGACTAATGTATAGTTGATTTATGGAACCTTCCACTGTTAATATTACAAACATATCTGTGGAGTGAATATTTGGGTTGTGCTATAAAACAGCACCAAGTGCAAAAGAGAAAAATCAGCATAATCAAGTACCCAAGTACAAGCTCCTGTTTATACTTGAGTATAAGCCAATCTTGTATATAAGCTGACGTTGTTCCATCAATTTATTTGTTTATCAAAGTACCTGTTTTTCTGGGTATTGTCATAGTATTCCTGTGATTTTCTGAAAATAATCCACATACTGGTAAACATGATATTTATTTCAGCAGCTGGTTACCGTAACTGACCAATCACAGCAGAGCTTACTGGCCGCCGCAAAATGTGCTGGATAAGACGTTTTGTCAGGAAATATCTCATTCTAACATATGATTTAATTTTATTTTATTTTCCACGGGTAGTGGTAATGGGTAGTATTTCCACCCCTGGAAATTCCGTTCTCTGGGATCAAATTTGAATTTCNGTAGTGGTAATGGGTAGTATTTCCACCCCTGGAAATTCCGTTCTCTGGGATCAAATTTGAATTTCTTGTGTATAAACCGACCCCGATTTGCTTTGTGAAATTTGGTAATAAAATCTTGGCTTATACTCGAGTATATACGGTAAATGTGCAGAAATGTGATGCTTCTGTGAACATTTTTTTTAGGATATTCCCCAAGTATCAGAACAAACATGTCAATGGAACTAGGATGCAGACATTTAAGGATTACAGCAAAAGCTTTCACAAGCTTTCAGTTTGCTCTTCCAAAGCAGTATGTTACCTTGCAACCAGAATGATGTGTGTGGATGGTGTAAGTAAAAATTATAACTAAGATAGAGCAAACGTTCCAAAAATAGATTCATGTAAGAGACGGCTACGGTATTAAATTTGTTTTTGTTCAGTGTAGACAATCTGCTTCAATTCACCTCCTCTTGTTTTGGCTGCTGCAGCTCCAGTGGAAAGTCCTCCTCCACATCATCTCCACACAGGCAGTCCACGGCAGTGAAAAGATCACAGCAGTTGTCCACGGTCACACCATCTCTGATGGCTGAACACAGCTTCTTCAGCAGAGTGGGCTCTCTAGTAAATTCTTCCCTCTGTAGGGGGCCATCAGACACAGAAAGTCACACGCCTTCTCTGGGTGCTTATTGTAAACGAGAACGCATTAACCTGCCACTCACCCTGCGAAATTCACGAAAGGCTGAAGTCTGAATGATTTTGGGAAGGAGGTGGANCCTGCCACTCACCCTGCGAAATTCACGAAAGGCTGAAGTCTGAATGATTTTGGGAAGGAGGTGGATGTTGACGTGGAGGATCTCCTCCTGCAGCTCTGTGGCCAGACTCCTCACCTGCTGGGCCCACTTGACTTCTGGGAGACTGCCAATCAACTGCTCGCTGGCACAGAGCGTGGTTACTGCATTCTGAACAGTCTGAATAAAAGTATCTATCAAAGGACTTCTGACAGGATGAAAACACACGAGTCAAAGAAATTAAATCCCATGGTTGTTCCTGCCCTATCTATTGAACAGTGGAGGGACATTCAAAGTATGTAACAGGCTTTGTCAAGTTTTGAAAGTACTTTCCAAAGATCAGCAATAGTTTTCAGCATTTCTCCAGCATTATGCAGCGTACATAATGGACACGTTGATGAAAGACAGACTCAAATCTCAGCAATTATGAGCCTGAACCAATCCCCATCAGTCTATATCCCCATCACGTTCCTAAATTAATCTGTAATGACTGAGAATTCAATAATAGTGATCTCTTATTAGATCATGTTCAAATTTCCTTCCTGTAGAAAATGACTGGATAGTGGGCTGAAGATATTTGTGCAAATGCGTGCATGTGTAATGGATTATGTGTGTGCTCACCAAGGTTTCCATTACAGCAGTTAGACAGGTTCTGTGGAGCTCAGGGGACAAGAGCGAAAAGTTTCTCTCTGACCAGGTCTTCACAAAATGCTCAGTAACCCACCTGAAAATAAATGGTGAAACATTTTAGCATTTTTACTACTATATCAAAGCGAGACAAACCCCGCAAGAACTTTTTATGTTTGTATGGAGTTACAGTAGCCTATCTTAGCATCAGTTACTGATGTCTAACGTATCAAATCTCAAAGGTGAGAAAACACAGAAGGAAGATTCTCCAGTGACTGACGACTGGTTTAACAAAACTACACGTTATTATGTACATGCTTATAAAGCTGAAATATTACAATATACAAGTTTAGAAGCTATCCTATGCTAAGCTCACCACGACACATACATAGGAAGGCATCCATTGTCATTCTCCATTTATTTAATGTTTAACCAGTGAGAATGTATGAATATAACATTGGACGTGGCATAAAATCAGATCTGGGCTACCAGCGGTGTGGAGATTAATTTGAAATTCTGATGTAGTTATTTTTTTCTGTGGCTGTTGTTTTTATAAGCATTATTTAGGTCAGTTCTGTCACTTCCTCTTTTAAAACGGACTATTACCTCATTTAGCTGAATGGATTTCTGCTGGAAAATGTCAGCCAGGAGTCCAAAACCAAACATATTAGTGAAAAAATGTCCCAGGTTTTGCAACAAACATGGCATCTGGATGGTGCATAAAATGATGAGATTAACTGATTTAAGTGGAGTACAGAACATTACATTATTCTGCTGTTTCTGAGGCTCCAAATAGCAATCAGCAGAGCTTAGCTTGAAGGAACAAAACAATCACTGCTGCCTAGCTCGAATCACACGCAAACTTAACTATGGCAAAACACAGTAGTAACAAAACCTCCACTCACATTTAATTTCTATTCAGACCCAGCTCACAGCCTCTCTCATCCAACCCCTCTGACCTACATTTACACACTTCATGCTGCTTCACTGCAGTGTGCAACAACACAGCTACACACGCTGCAGCAAAATGAAGAAAAAAATGTGAATATAAATCTAGCAAAGGATGTTCAAAGCTTCAAAAGTGAGCTTTTCTGATGCAATACGTGCTACAAGAGGCCACCACCAGCATTTAAAAGTGCTACGACTTTGAGGAATGACAGCTTCCTTTCAATTCACCATGTAAATTTGTAAGTGAAAAAATAAAAATCAATCAAGAAATGTGAGTAAATGAGCTTTTTATTCCCTCTTCACACATGTATTTAATTTGCAGAAAACCAAACATCAGTCACATGCTTAATAATCCAGTGTTTTGACTTTAAAGAAATATGTGTGCTTACTTACACTTTGTCTTGAACCTGTGTGCTGTTACCTTAGCAACCAGATGCTGATGATGTTGATATAACTTAACCAGTTGCATTGTTGCCTTCTCATATATGTTGCAATTGCAAATCGATCTAATCTAAGTTTCATGTCAACAAACCGATAGATGCTCATTAAAATGTCATTACTTTTTCCAAATATTTAGTTGTGTAATGTATTGTATTGTAATTTTCCAAGCACTTTCAAGGCAAGTTTTCATATTCCAGGACTTTTCAGGACTTATGATTTTCTGTTTCAAGTTTAAAATATTGACAGAAATCAGCAAAAACATATTGCAGATATAAGCTTGTGGGCAAATAAGGGTTTTAGCTGGACTCTTCTGCAGAGTTAAGACATTCTGCAGACATTACTCATTGCTCAGTATCGTAATATTTGTCTTGAACTGAAGAATTATTCTGCCTGTATATTTCACTCAGTAACTCTCTTGCTGGCCAACACAACTATTTCATACTCACCTCTTACACAGTGTGTGGAGGTTTTGAAGGCCTAATGCATGGGTGAGAGACAGGCACTCCAGAATTGTCCTCTGAACTCCATCAATTGGCTGCTAACAAATAAGGAAATAAGCAACACGGCTGTATATTATCACACAGTTATTTCAGATTATGATTCTCCAGGGAGTCTGGAGTTGGTGGAGTGAAAAGTAATTGAATAATTGATTGGCAGAATTTAAAACAGCTGGTTGTTATGACAGACATCGTGTTCAAGGTCTAACCTAAAGGAGGGTGAATCACAAACAGCAAAGGTGATAAATTTCTGATCCATTTATCAAAGATACTCTGTCGAGTTCTTGAAGTATCAAAGTGTCAGTAAAAGAAAATCAAAGGCTGATGTAGAATTAAAAATATTCTTTGGCTTTATAAATGGCTTATTAGTGAATGAATACATTCATCACATGAGAAATTTTGATGAGAAGCTTTAAACATTGAAAAGTTGTGTTTCTTGATGATAAAAACTCTACAGAGCCCAATTGTTCAGAAGTAATCTGATCAGATTTCAACTATCAGATTGGATCAAATCTGGAAAATTGTGTTGTTCAAAATTGGTTGTTCAAAAGAAAAAAAAAAAAAAGGATTCTGAAATCGGATAAGATCATGTAATCCAGTCTTGGTTTTGACCTGGATCAAACCTTCAGTATGTGTTGTTCAAAACTTCTGAGTAGGATTGGGATACTTTTGATCCAAACAATCAGTATTATCCTGATTCCAGAGAAGGGTGGATTCAGGGTGGATTTCAGGAACAAAATGTGATAAAACTTTAAAATTGGTCAAATAATACAACATTTGTATCATGTAGTATATATACACTTATTTATATTTAGCACTTGATTTGTTTAACTGTTACAGTGATAAAGTAGACATTAGGCTACCTATAAAGCCTTTCAATAAANAAAAAAAAAAAAAAGAAAAAAAAAAAGGATTTTGTCCCTATAAAATAATCCCCCAAACAGCTGTCAATCAAACAAAACTAATATATTTAAATTTAAATGTAATTTTTCACTGTATATTAATTACAATGACAAAGCTGGTCTCTCCACAAATGAAGAANATTTAAATGTAATTTTTCACTGTATATTAATTACAATGACAAAGCTGGTCTCTCCACAAATGAAGAAGAACTCTGAATGTTCTTTATTCTGTTAACTATTGGACATTCATCTTTTTTTATGATTTAAAACGTGTTCAAAATGTCCACAGTGTATTTGTGAATAATGTATAATTGTTTTTATGTATTTTTTGTGGGTCAGATGAGGAGACTGACTGAATAGAAAATGGAAGAGGATGTTTCTATTGTTTTATTGTGCTGTTTTCTGTCTCTTCAAATAAAAACACTTCAAATGAGCCACGCTGGCTAACATACCTGTTGATCTTTACGTAGCTAGTAGCTACATAGAGCACCAGTAATCCGGATTAGGTAATCTTGAAAAGTTTGTATC
>VXCM01004362.1:0-34569 GCA_014773175.1 Lucifuga dentata
TCGGCGGACTTCCGTGTTTGGAGCAGCACAGCCGCAAGAGGAAAGGAAGGCTGGGGATTCGCCAGGGGCTCGGTGAGTGTCCAACGACCAACAAGTAATGTAGTACAGAAGTACTACATGTTGACTGATAAGTTCTGAACCTGATGCATAAAGGATCAAATGATCACATTCAAATTCCGATGTGTGTGTCGTTAGCTTTCACACACACTCCATATACTGGAGGTAGGGTGGCCAATAACTTGACCCGTAACCGGAGGTGTAAAGAGTAATGAACTATTGTACTCAAGTAAAAGTACTGTTACTTTGACAAAATTTTACTCAAGTAAAAGTACTTGTGTAAAAATTTACTTAAGTAAAAGTAAAAAATATTTTGTTTCAAATGTACTCTGAGTAAAAAGTACTGAGTTACATTTTATACGTTACCAAAAAATGCAAAAAATACATACATTTTAAACAGTTTTAATGAAAAATACGAACACATAAAAAACAAACTTCAATTTGTAGGTAAGCAGATGTGGATGGATATAGCAGACAAATTTAAAGGACTATATCAGCGATTTTGCATGTTTGAGCCCAATACATACAACCTGCATACATGTAAACATTACTGACAACCAATTTCCCAAAACATAAAACCCTATTTTAGATTTCTTGTTATTTTTTTTTCAAATCCCTTAATCTTTCACAAATCAAATGTTCAGGTGATAAATCCACCTTAAAATTCAATGTTTTGCCTCCTTAAGCTTATACACATTGTAGAAGAAAAATTTAGAATTTTCATTGTAGAAAAAAATAGACATCATGTTTGCTGTGATGGATTACGTGTCTCACGTGTGTTTCATGTCTCTACAAGTTGATTTTAATAGCAAACTGGAACCAATAGCAGTAGGAAAAAAGTAGTATTACCGNTGTCTCTACAAGTTGATTTTAATAGCAAACTGGAACCAATAGCAGTAGGAAAAAAGTAGTATTACCGATGAAGCTCATCAACATTAACGTATGCATTTTTTCACTAACTAGCAAAACTGTGAAACAAGTGAAATCATATTATTTTAGACATAGACAATAGACAATAAAAATAATAAAAGAATTACAAGGTGCTAACAATGCAGACAGTGGTGCACAAGACAAATGACAATCGCAATACAAAATACATAATCCATGGGGGGGAGNAGGGGGGGGATTTTAAGGTGTGTGTATCACCTGAATATCTGAAATATTTTGAGATATTTTGAAAGATTGGCGGATTTGAAAAAATAACAGAAAAGTAAAATACAGTTTTATATTTTGAAATTGGTTGTAACATGTATGTGGATTGTACATATTAGGCTTAAATTTGCAAACCGCCAGTATAGTCCTTTAACTCTCAATGTCTGCATGAACTTACATGTACGTTTAAACTTTATATTCTGGAAGTGGGGGCCTAAAGGTTTGAGAAGCGAGCTCGTGATTGAAGGGTTGCTGGTTCAATACCTGAACTGGCAGGAGAAATCAGGTTTGGAGAGGTGAATGAGCATTATCATCACTGAGGTGCTCTTGAGCAAAGCACTTAACCCCCAAATGCTCCAGTGGAGCTGCTCAGTGGCAGCAGAGATGTCTGTGGTTGTATTGGGCAGCTTCCAGATGTGTGTGTGTGTGTGTGTGTGTGAGTGTGTGAGCANCTTCCAGATGTGTGTGTGTGTGTGTGTGTGTGTGTGTGTGTGAGTGTGTGAGCAGGGTGTTCCTGAAAAAGAAGATTTGATGCTCAGAGAACTAACCCTGCATAAATAAATATAATAATAAATAAATTATTTATAAAAATAAATAAATACTGCAAAGCATGCCACCAGATGTTGGCACATTCTGAAAAAACTAAATCATTTTGTTAATTTTTCTATGTTTTCTACATTAAAATGGGTAAAATGAAGTAAACACAGTCAGAATGGTTTTCTGCAGGCGTGACTCCGTATCGGCAGACAGAAACATTACATTCCCGCTGGCTGAATAATAAAACCCTCCAGCTCCTTTTCCACTAAGCAAACACACTCCCAGTTTGTAGGTGCGTCAGCGGCAGCAGGTGGAGCAGCAGGTGGAGCACCATTGCTGCTTCTCTGGTATTTGAGGTTAGTTTCCTGAACAAACACCACATCCTGTTTGGACTCCATGAAAACCTCCTGAATCCTCTGCAGGTTCCAGGTGACGGTAGGAGCTCCTAAAGACTTTAAGCTGGGAGGTATAGGATTATTAAAATACACTTTGAGTCTGTAATTTAATAGTGAAAACACGCCGTTGTCGTTCATGCTTATTTTATGGATTGCTGTTACTTTCAAAACATCCAGTATAGCAAAAATACACGTTTATGTTTCTTTTCACAAAATAGACAACATACACAACATCACATTTGGTAATAATCAGAGGCAGAAAGGAAATTTTATTTACACAATAAGTACAATTATCACCTATTTTATTTAGGACATACTGCGCTGGAGATCTAATTCAGGCAATAGCTACAAGTTTTGATCAATATTTTATGTTAAGTATTGTAGTAATTATCCCTTTATGTCCATCAAAAACTGGTAATAGATCTTTGGTATTAGAAAACATTGTGTAAACTATCTGAGGAGAAATTCATAAAACACAGTGCCAGAACTTGACATGTCGATAAGGGCGAATATCATCACATAACCACATTCCCTCATTCATAAACGTCTGTTGCAGCATCTTTTAGCGTTAGCCTGAAAGAGGCATTACATGTCGGGCAAAAAATTGAGACATATTTCAGTCTGACATTAAATTTTAAACTGTATTTGTCTCATGTGTTAGTGATCAATAAATTTGATAGATAAAAAAAACAGTCAGCTGATCAGTTTATTTAAATGGTGAGTTTTGGTGTAATCTCACATGCATTCTTGTGGCACCGAGCCTCTTCATCAAGCATCGGTCTCTGAGCTCTGCGTCTCTCTCTCGTACACAGACAAACCGCCCTCCACCCTCTGGGGCGGACATGTGTGGAAGAACAGTTCTGTCCAAGTTGTTGCAGTTTCTACCGGTCACCTCTAGAGGTCAATAAAGGTCATAAATTCTCAAAAAGCGGTCACTGCCCAATATATCTGGCCTCAACACGCCCAGCCCGCAGGACGAACTTTATTTCTGTATTCTGATCTGTTTGATGCTAGCTGCTAGTCATTCTGGGGTCTACCAGAAAAAACAGCACACACATTTACACCATTAAAGGACCATACCGATGATTTAGTATGTTTGAGCCCAATAAATACAACCTGCATACTCAAACTTGAGAAAAATCAGTGGTCCTTTAAGCTTCCATAAATTGAAATCTGCGGTAATTGATGTTTGAAAGCCTCCAAAACAAGCTGGTAGACACATACCCCTGACATACCCTCAGTTTATTTAGCCGGTGTGACTAAAGGATTAGCAATCAATTTTCTATTTACATACCCAGGAAACTCACAATCTTGTCATCAATCCACTGGAGCTGTGTTTCCATTCACCGGATGATCTTAAGTCCATATTAACTATCCTCTAGGTCTGCTTTGATCTCCACCAACTCCTGAGAAACATATCTGAGTCTTCATCTTAGATGCTCAGAATTCTTCTCTAGCTGCTTAATTAACTTTTGATTTTGCATTCTTGTTCACTTTGGGCCTGATTTACTTTGACTCTAATCAGATCAGAAATGATGGAGTCAGTCAGATTGTGCAGTCAGACACGTTGGGTGGTGATAACGCCTCTTTAAAAGTTTTGTTTTCTGATCCATTCACACTAAAAGCTTTAACGCTTTCTTTCTGGTGGTTTTCCCTCTTGTGGATTTTGCCAGCATCTCTTCTCTTTCCCCTGCACTCTTCTGCCTTTTCTCTTTATCACTTCCTGTTGTTTTTTGCTCCATCCAGTGAACAGCTACGGTGACGACGACCCCACCAGCTCCTCCGACAGCGACGTTGAGATCCTGAAGCAGTTCGAGATATCCGTGTCACGTTCACAGAGCTTCCGTAGCGTGGGAGCCAGCGGAAGCGAACCGCAGACCCAGCCGAGCCCGCCAGCATCGCGCCGAGGCAACAAATTCACCCGGCTGGTGTCGGAGCAGGAAGAGGGCATCGCTGAGCCGTCAGACGGTGAAAGTGTGTGAGCCATATCGTTTAAAAAAAAAAAGCTGTAATCAATGTGAACTTTATTTCAAGATTTTTCATCAGCACACACACACACACACAAAATGATGATTCACATCACCTTGTTGCTATGGTGAGCACTCTATGTAGCCACTGATATAACAGTCTGACCTGCTTAATGATGATGAATTGGAGTTAATTGCCATTGATCGGCGGCAGGTACAGCCTGTTCTCAGAGTTTCTCTCTGAAGACAGCTGAGGTCTGACAGATTACACAATATCACCAACACACACTTCAGTCCTGAACGAGGTCAGCTGCTTCTTTGTTGAAGGCCTCCTTTACTAGATTAGATGATATGCAAAAAAAGCAATCCATAGTGACAGGAGAGGAAGATGAGGAAATATGTCGCATCTTGTCCAGCCGGGTTAGGATTTCTGTGTTTCTGCACTAAAGTCTGTGATATTATGCATCTTCTGACCAGGTTTGTCTAACTTGGTGGGAGACCTAGACCTCGTTGCATCCATCATGTTCATAAGAGAGTGTGTGTGCATCTATATTTTTAATCATTAAAGGACCATACCACCCATTTTGCATGTTTGATCCTAATATATTCAATTTTCATACATGTTACGTTACTGACAATCATTTCCCAAAGGATAAAACTGTATTTCAGCTTTCCTGATATTTTGCAAAATCTCTTAATCTTTCAAAATCAAATATTCAAGTGATACACCCACCTTAAAAATCCATGTTTCTCCTGCTAATAGTTACACAGCCTTATGAAGTCACGGTCCTTTAAATTTTTCCATAAACGCAGGTCTTCTTTTGGGACTATATTCCCCGGTGGAGGCATACATTCACTCCACACTTTTTATTGTGCTTAAATGCTAAATAACTTCTAAAACAAAAAAACATTTCAAGTATCAACAAGTTGATTTTAACAGCAGAATGAACTGAAACCAATGGAGGTCTGGAAGGTAGGAAAAACATTTTTAATTCACTGTTCCAGTAGTATGCTTTGGGAAATGATTGTCAGTAACCTTACATGATGAAAATTGAATATATTAGGCTCAAATATACAAAATGGGTGGTATGGTCCTTTAATCATTAATCATATAAACGTACGTGTATTTTTTGATCTCCACGTGATAAAAACAGGGATTTAAACATGGAGCACACTTTCATTTTCACTTTTCTGCACGGAGCGTAGACACAGAGAGAAAAAAGAGCCTGAGAGAGAGAAATGAAAATCCTCCCACTTTCACACCTCGCCACACCTGTCCAACCGCTGCATGAAGTGTGTGTATGTGTGTGTCAGAGATCTTCCCTATTTAACCAGTGGAAACAAAGCTTCCAGCACCTTCCGACTCTCCATCAGGCAAATCATATACACCATTAATGAGCTCCAGTTGAATACATTGTACTCTGGTATTTATACACAACCACCAGAGGGCGCCACACTGACCTTCCATTCTTGTTTTTTCCATCCTGCAGACATGGCGGCTCAGAGCCAACAAGGGTTCCAGGACCCGTTGTCTGCGGCAGCAGAACAGAGTAAAAGGGGGTCTAAGGTGTCTGTGGACACACCTGCAAGGGTGGAGCCATCAGCGCCTAGTCCCACCCCGAGTATGAACCGAGAGGCTGCAGACGGCGTTGACATGGACACCGCTGTGGATCAGCAGGGTGACGACAACAAGGAACGCACGGACAGCTCCTCCAACTGGAGCCCTGAGGTACTTCAACAGGAAGATTTGTTTTGGTTTGTTTTGTGACCTCTCATTGGAGGTCACAAGATAATCTGAGCAGTTATGATGTCATAAGTAGAATAGTTAAAGGATCATATAGCACCAATAGTTAAAGGAGCCTAATATATTCAGTTTTCATACACGTAACCTTACTGACAATCATTTCCCAAAGCATACTACTGGAATGGTGAATTAACAGTGTTTTTCCTACCTTCCAGACCTCCATTGGTTTCAGTTCATTCTGCTATTAAAATCAACTTGTTGATACTGTAAACGTTCTTGGGATAGGTAATCCATCATCACCAACAAGACGTGTATTCAGGTTTTTTTAGAAGTTATGTAATTTTAGTGTTTAAGCTCAATAAAAAGCGTGGAGTGAATGTATGCCTCCACCGGGGAATATAGTCCCAAAAGAAGACCTGCGTTTATGGAAAAATTTAAAGGACCGTGACTTCATAAGGCTGTGTAACTATTAGCAGGAGAAACATGGATTTTTAAGGTGGGTGTATCACTTGAATATTTGATTTTGAAAGATTAAGAGATTTTGCAAAATATCAGGAAAGCTGAAATATGGTTTTATCCTTTGAGAAATGATTGTCAGTAATGTAACATGTATGAAAAATGAATATAATAGGCAATAACATGCAAAATGGGTTGTATGATCCTTTAAGGAGAAAAAACTACATTAAAAAAATCAAATCAAAACAAAATCAACATTTCACAGCTTTGTGCTCATAATAATCACTAAAAATAAAAAGAGGAAAAACACGGCAGGGATTATTTAACAGGGTCAGAGCGCTGACTGCAGCCCTGCTGTCACCCGTCGTACTTGGCTGAGGTATCATTATTCAGCGGTGAGAGGATAATGGCTTCGTTCCGTCATGTCATCCTCAGCTTCAGCCTGGAAGAAGCAGAAACAGGCTGATTGAGGCCTTCAGCTTTTTCTACATAAGTTGATATTTCCTCCGCTTTCCACGCTGCATTGTCTAACAAACAGAAGCTCATGAATACTAATCAGTCTTTGTGTGTGTGTAATCTAACACCAGCTCAATCACCAAATCACACATTGAAATTGGGAGCAATCTGTGCAGGAAACACCTCCCACTCACTTTCACGCATACACACACACACACACACACACACACACACAAACAGAAGCACAGGGTGATACTGACATCTAGAAAAGCTTCATAAATAAGACATGAGGCTGCAGAAATGCTGTAACTCTGTTTATACTGTTATATAACAGCACTACTACTGCTAATAATACTAATAAGAATAGTAATAATAATGGTACTGCTATTTGCAAATAAGCCTACTGATAGTACTACAAATACTAAACACATTAATGCAACTACTATTACTACTACTACAACTGGATACAGTAATATCACTAACATGATATCACTACTCAGCTTAAATATTCTAACCATAAATACAATTATTTAACTAGGAATTGCAAAAAATGACCAGCTCTCAAACATTTCATATTAAGCACATTAAGAACAGGAAAAGTTTTAAAATACACGTAAAACATTTCCTGCAGAAAATCAGCTGATGTCATCGATCTTTATCTCCTCGAGCTGCTTTGTGTGTATTGCCTTAAATTTAAAGGGATTTTATGTATTCGTTGCCTAATGAGATGCATGCTAACTTAACGGTTTAATGGTTTTTTTTTTAATTTATGCAATATTTTGTGTATTCTGCATACGTTATATTTTATGTTGGTTTGACTTATTTGCTTTCTTATGATTTTATGGGTATTGATGGAACACCAGGAAGACTAGCATCTGCATTTACAGAAGTTAACGGAGATCCAATAAACTACCGCTACAATTACTAGTACTATAACACTGCTAATAGTATGAATAGCCTAACTGCTAATTAGCTATTGCAATTATGCAACAACTGCTGACACTGCTACTCATATTACAAGTAGTAGTACACACACTGCCTGTACTACAGCTTTAGCTGTAGTACAGGCAGTAGTATTAGAACCAGTTGTAGTAGTAGTATTAGAACCAGTTGTAGTAGTAGTATTAGAACCAGTTGTAGTAGTAGTATTAGAACCAGTTGTAAAAATAGTCGCTGAATATTCATTAGATATTCTGTGTGTGTGTGTGTGTAGTGTGTGTCTGTGACGCACAGACCTCCTGACCTGTGTTCAATAGACTGTAGCAGCAGATCTGTGATGTTATCTTATCTCCTGTGCAGTTGCCATGACAACGCCGACACTCGGCTCGGCTCTGTCAACACACGACACAATCCGTGTTGTGTTTGCTGACCTGATGAGAGGCTTTGCTGCATCTTCACTGAAAACATGTTATTTAGAGGGATATGTCCTCATCCTTATTAAAGCTTAAAATCTGCTGAGCTTATTTCACCTGTTCAGGTGAATCAACTTGTTTTAAGAATATTTTAAAATTTTAAAAATCATTTTCCTGATTGTAGAGCAGTGATCTGCCCCATTCTGCTTTCTTTCTCTTTTCTCTCCTCTTTTTTCTCTTCTTCTTTTCTTTCTTCTTTTCTTTTTCTTCACTTCTTTCTCTACTTTTCTTTTCTCTCTTTTTCTCTTCTCGTCTCCTCTTTATCTTTCTTTTCCTTTTTTCTTCTTTTCTCTCTCCTCTTTCTCTTCTCTTTATTTCTTCTCTTCTTTTTTCTCTTTTTTCTCTCTTTTCTTCCTTTTCTACTTTTTTCTTCTGTCTTTTCTTTTCTCTGTATCCACTTCTTTTCTCTTTTTTCTCCTCTTTTTCTTCTTTCTCTTTCCTTTTTCTTTTCTCTCTCTTCTTTCTCTTCTCTCCTTTTTCTTTCTCCTCTTCCTCTCTCTTTCTCTTTTTCTTTTCTTGTTGCTTCTTTCTTCCTTCTTTTTGTTATCTTTTTTCTTTTCTTCTCTCCTCCTTTCTTTCTCTTCTCTCTTTCTTTTCTTCTCTCTTCCTCTCTCCTTTTTTCTACTCTCTCCTCTTATTTCCTCTCTCTTTCTCTCCTTTTCTTTTTCTCTTCTTCTTTTCTTTTCCTCTCTTCCCTTTTCTTCTTTTCTCCTCTTTTTTTCTTCTCTTCTCTCTTTTTCTTCTCTCTTTTCTTCTTTCCTTCTTTCTCTCTGCTTCTCTTCTTCTTCTTTCTTTCCCTTCTCTCTTTTTTCATCTCCCCCCCCCTCNCCCCCCCCCTCTTTCTTTTTTCTGCCTTCTTTCCAGATCCTAACATTCATTTCTGGAAAATTCTGAAAAATTAAAGTAAAAAATAAAATAAAATAAAATAATAAATAAATAAATAAAATAAAAATAAAGTTGTGTTATAAATGTTGAAATATGATCATTTATACATATACATATATATATATATATATATATATATAAAAGCTTGACTGCTGGACTTTTGAGGCTGATATTGATATTTTAGTGGAAAAAAAAAACCTGATAGTGGTGTTTTTTTGTTTTTTTTTTGTGTTTTACATGATGAACCTTCTCAGCAAGAACAGCCTCCCAAAGATGAAGACCCCCCTCAGCCGGAGATCTCTTCCGACCGGCTACCTGTCTCCAAATGCGGTGATCTGGTCCTGTCTCTGGAGTACCGGCCGGACACGGAGAAGCTCCTGGTCTCCGTGATTGCGGCCCGAGACATTCCCGACAAGGATCGCAGCGGGATGGACTCCTGGCAGGTTCACCTGGTCCTGCTGCCCTCAAAGAAGCAACGCTACAAGACCTCGGTGCAGAGAGGTTCGCTTCCGCACTTCAACGAGACGTTTCGATTCTCACGCCTGGAGCCGCCGGACCTGCAGCTGTCGGCCATCCGGTTCCGGCTGTACGCGCTCGGCGGCAGGATTTCCCGAGAGAAGATGATGGGGGAGAAGATGCTGAGGCTGGGCGGGCTCGATCCAAACGGAGGCACGATGGAGACGACGCTGGTTCTGGAACCTCGCAGCAACATGAAGGTGAGTTTCAGAAGTCAGAAACATGAAATACAATTCATCCAACCTGGACAGTCCAATTTTAAGTAAAGTAAGTAAAGTTTATTTATCTCTATAAATAGAGCTTTACATAAAAAGTTTAGCTTTAGTTTTTATTAGTTTACACATACAAAAAAAAAAAAGAAATGAAAAAAGTAAAAATAAAATGTGAAGGAGAGCTGCAAAAAACCCTCAAGGGGCTTGAACAGGGCAGCTCTCCATAAGCTGCATGAAAATAATTAAATTATCAGACAATTAAAAGTGGAAAATAATCTCTATGATCTCTGCAAAATACACAACTCTACACACTTTCATTTTAGCAGAGATCAAATCTGGTAGATTCTGTGTATTTTTGGATTATAAACAGGAATAACGGCACACAGTTTCACTTTCAGTGCTCTCCACAAAAAAATAGTAATGGACAGAAGAAAGGGAGCTTGAGAGAGAAAATAAAACCCTTCCAGCTCTCATCCTCACCACGCCTGGCCAGGAAAGTGGGCTTGCCTGGTGGACGTCAGAGTCAGACACAGATCACCTCAAACTGACCGGCATAAGAGAGGTTTCCGCCATCTTCTGACTCTCCAGCAGGCATGTCAGAGAAGCTCAAAATCAGATCCCAAGCAGGTGGAATTAACTAAGGCACCATTACTGTTTGGTCAGAGACAATAATGTTGATGCTGAATATAAAAATAAGTCACTTTTTAACTGCTTTTCTATTTTGCCAAGAAATGTTGAAGAAGCTGCTGCATACTGAAATATAATCATCAAAATATTGTTGTTGTCTTACCATTGGGTTTTATTTAGATGCAATTCAGAATTGGAACCAGTTTGACACACATTTATGAGACAGATAAAAATGTTGGTTTTATCACTTTATCGCTCCTCTTTAATCTTTAATCTTTATTCACTGTGTAAATAAATGAACTCATAGGGAGCACATAAGATGGTATGCACCATGTGACCATGTTTCCTCAGAGCATGGCGTCCCAGCTGAGCCTGTCTACGGTGTCTCAGAGCGACAGCGCCTCCTCCACGCAGTCTCTGACGCACGGCGGCGTCCCTGAGCTGCTGGTGGGGCTGTCCTACAACGCCACCACGGGACGCATGTCCGTGGAGCTCATTAAGGGAAGCCACTTCCGAAACCTGGCCATCAACAGGCCGCCAGGTGTGACTGGATACACGCAAGACTGTACTCACACACACACACACACACACACACACACACACAAATCCTCTGAGTGGAAATACACAATGCACATTTTACATTTTATTTGCAGACTTATAACAATATCCTGTCTTTAAGTTCCTGTACTTGTTTAAATTCTATTTTATTTATTATAGTATCAGTGTTTTGTCTTTTACCTACCTCTGAGTTGAAATGCACAATGCAAATTTGCACATTTTTGCATTCAATTTACACAGCAATAGCAAAAGCTTGCTTTAAATTTTTTTACACTTTTCTACATTATTTAGTATAGTATTGGCATTCTATCTTTTTTTTTTTTGTTTTTTACCTACCTCAGTGTGTGTATTTCTTGTAATTGCAACACTGAAATTTCCCCTAGGAGATTAATAAAGTAGGCTACTACTCTACTCTACTCTAAATACATAGATGTTACTGCCAACAAGATCAAGGCTATCAGATTACCATGACAACAAACCAAGAATAACAGACTCATACTTTATTTATTGGATTCCCATTAGCTTCCACAAATGCAGTTGCTAGTCTTCCTGGAATTCATCAATACACATAAATACAAACATACATAAGAAAACAAATAAGTCAAACTGATGTCATCCTCTCATCTCCTATTTCTGGTCCAGACACTTATGGCCGTCTCTCGCTGCTGAACTCGGTGGGCCACGAGATCTCGCGGTGCAAGACTTCGGTGCGGCGAGGACAGCCCAACCCTGTGTACAAGGAGACCTTTGTCTTCCAAGTGGCGCTCTTCCAGCTGTCGGACGTCACACTCATGGTCTCCATTTACAACCGGCGCAGCATGAAGCGCAAAGAGATGGTGGGCTGGATCGCTCTGGGCCAGAACAGCAGTGGCGAGGAAGAGCAGCTGCACTGGCAGGACATGAAGGAGAGCCGAGGACAGCAGGTCTGCCGCTGGCATGTCCTGCTGGAGGCGTAACGCTACCTGCTGTACAGCGTTTAGCCGAGTCCAGGTCAAGGCCGAAACCTCTGCCTTTTATTTTTGGTTTTTAGCATTAGCAGCATAGCAGGAACTCCATCGAGCACATTGGTCCTTGGTCATTGGTAATATCTCAACAGCTATTGGATGGATTACCAGGAAATTTAGCAGGAAAGTTGACACAGTTGCACCTAAATTTTGTACAGACAATCAAAATGACTTAAAATCAGGTTCAATCAATATAAAGTTTTGATTAATGCTCTGCTATTTGAGAAACACTTCGATCTTATTCAATCTTAGCTGGTTAATTACCGTATATACTCGTATGTAAGCCGACCCCCTGATGTTGTTCCATCAATTTATTTGTTTAGCAAATTACCTGTTTTTCTGGATATTGTCATAGTATTCCTGTGATTTTCTGAAAATAATCCACGTACCGGTAAACATGATATTTATTTCAGCAGCTGATTACCGTAACTGACTGATCACGGCTTACTGACCGCCACAAAATGTGCTGGATAAGGTGTTTAGTCAGGAAATATCTAAGGTATGATTTAAACTATTTTCCATGGGTAGTGGTAATGGGTAGTATTTCCATTCCTGGAAATTTCCTTCTCTGGGATCTGATTTGAATTACTCGTGTATAAGCCGACCCTCGATTTGCGTTGTGACATTTGGTTAAAAAAAAAACCAAAAAACTCAGTTTATACTCGAGTATATACGGTACTTGTTTTAACACTAATTCTAATAAATCAGAATCATATATTGCCTAAAGAAGCTTGTGTCACAGAGAAATGCAGGGAAAAGAAATGAACGCAGCAGTAGAAGAGATGTAAAGAAGCTATTATAAAATGAGAGCTGATTCGAGAGGGGCAGAAAGGCGTCTCATTCATATTCAAACACTCATTCATATTCTGCGCATTGATGAGCTTGGTTGACACGTGCTACTCCAGGCAGGAAGACGAGCAGCTGGAGACTCTTCAGCCGTTTGGATGATGGGGGCATGAATGGTTTATCTGGCCTGGGCTCTGTCTCCTCCACAGGCCAAAGCTCGATCCAACCCCCATCCACTCCAAGCTGAAAAGAGGCTTTAAATATCTCGCTGAATTACCCTGGAAGTGCATGTGAGTGTTATTTCCCCTCACACACTCTCTCTTTCTGTGATAATTGGTGCTTACAGCTGTATGATGATGCTGCAGCTCATCCTACAGCCTGTCTGAGCATCTCTGAGTCAGAAAGCAGCAGCTTAAGCCCGGAGGGGGATTATATGTGTTTGTGTAGTTTGATACTGCAGCTCCAAACCCAGCGGGAACCCAGAGACCGTTTGGAGATTTATCTGAACACTGGAGCGTTTGCCACTCTGCTTTGTTTAGATTTTGGCAGGTGAAAACAGCGTCTCTTTTCTTAGAAATGAAAATGAAACAACTCCTTAATACAACCTATTTAATTAATGTTTTAAGTTGTAACTAATGGTTTTGCTAGCAGGTATTGAATCATTTCAGACCAACTATTTCAGTGCCAGGTTTTAAAAAATCTCTCAATGATTTTGCATTTATGATGACAAAATTTCAGCGTCTGAGCAGAGCTGACCTCTGCTGGGTTGGGAGCCAAAATTTAAGAAGCTATTTTGCCATCTGATATTGCTGTCGAGCTTCAGGACTGTTTCTCATCAAAGCAACATGTAAATTACATTAATCGTGCCATTTTCTGGTGTGGCATCTACTAACATCAACATTCATAACATCAAGTCTGTACAACGGCGTATTGGGGACATATATAGGATGAAAAAATTTATTTCGAGTTTTTAAACTTGCCAGTTTTAACACTCGAAAATTTGTCAGTTTAAAAATTCACAAATTTGCGAGTTTTTAAACTGGTAGATTTGTGAGTTTAAAAACTAAAAAAAAAAACAATGATAAATTTTTTTTAATGATGAATAATTTTTTTTACATTTTTAAAACAACTAGTGCAGTGCCCATTTAAAACTTGCCTCTTCATTTCCTTTGCATCAGATTTAGCAATAAAGAAATACTTGTGCTTTTAGCGCAAAATCATCTAATTATCATAAGCATACAAACTTCTAAAAATGTCAAATTTTCGAGTTTTAAAACTCGCAAATTTTTGAGTTTTTGAATCGCAAATTTGAAAGCTCAAAATAATGCCCTCCTCGTTTTTTTTTGCGTCTTATATGGCTTTAATATGCCGTCGTAAGTCTGCAGCTATCTACCAATAAGAGATTTCCTTGTAATCTGGAAACCCAAAAGTTGTTGTTAGTTAATGGCATATTTTTTGACTTATAAAGGTTAAACACATTATTTATTAACATTTAGTTACAATTTATAAACCTTTATAAAGTATGCATTATTAGAAAGTGTAATTGCCAGCCAGAGTTAAAAACTCAGGATATTTGGTTATGTGGAGATGGTTGTTGAGATCTTAAAGCCAATCATTGCTCCCATTTATTTTTTAAGGAAAATTCACTTTGTAAAGCCAAAGTTCAACAACCTGAATGCTCAAACAAACAGGTCTTACCTTTTCTTCATCACAGTCATCACGCTCCAAACCACAATCACAACTGCACGGTTTGAATGATTTCCACCAAATCTTCAAACCATAAAGCTACGAAGTTTACATCATAAAGCTTTTGGATATTTAGGCAAATAATCTTGACTGACAAAGTCACAAACAACATGGACAAACTCAGATGTTTACTAATGATCTTTTATGATGGAATAATCTCTCTCTTCCAGTGAGGAAAACTATGATTTATTACATAAGTCAGGTCCAACATTAAAATATGATCTTGTAGGCTGAAGGGCACCCTCCGTTGATTGGAATTGTGATTTATTTGTTAAATGCTGGAATGTTGGGCTGTTACTGCTGTATGACATGTTTAAACTGCAGACAATGACTAAAGCGTCAGTATATATTTATTATGAAGCTTGGCTGCAGAATAGGAGTGCTGCGATGAGCTCGTTGTATAAAACATGGCTGCCACAGACTTACATTCTTATCAAATCACATCGAGGTTGCACACTCAGGCTGCTGCAAATTACCTTCAGGCTTGCACAATTTTGCATCAATGCCAATTATGTAAATGAGCACAGCTATGTTAATTTGAATGAACTTTTGCTAATAATCACCTCATGCTGGGCTGTTTAAGATGCGTTATGCATGTCTGGAAAACACTGAAGCACAAAAAAGTTGAAGTTCACTGCAGCTAAGCTTAAGCTATTGGCTACAGACAGCATTTTGGAACTGCAATCATGGAGTTTTACATGAAGGAAGAAAACATGCGAGGAAATGTTAGTGACATATTGCTGCTGTTAGCTCAAAAAGAAGGTCAGTAATCAGACGATGTCCTGGAATTATGAAAGATCAGAAATTTTTGGTGATTCTTAAACTTTTAGACTCTTCCTTTAACAATATCACTGCTGATTAAAAAAAAAAAGTAATAAATAAAAATATATGATTGGCTGCTTCATACTGGACTTGACATCCACTGAGCTGCAAAAATTTAAAGCTGTAAGATAATAGAACTTATGTGAAAAGCAAAAATATTGTTGCTTCTTGCATGTTTTGACTGATAAGATATGATATATAAAATTTTTTTTTTAAATTTTAAAAGAGGACAAATAAAACTAAAGTTGTCCAACTTTGTCCATAGTACTGTTTAGTACAAAAAAAAAAAAAAAAAAAAAAAAANAAAAAAAAAAAAAAACAAAAAAAAAACTGTTAACTGTGATTTTCGCCCATATGATATATAAACTCCATATGACCTGTGGTTATTAAAATTATTTTTTTAGGGTGGCTAAGTTGCGTAAACTGTCGCAGGATTTGACATCAGCACTCCTATTCTACAAGCTTCATACATGTGAGTGTGAATCGTGATATCAACTATATTTACTGCAAAAACTGATATATTTTAAGCATGTCAAGCTGCTGTATATAATCTGTCGCTGTATAAATATCTATTCTATATTTTTTAAGCTGCTAAATGTTTGATCTGTCTTCTTAAAATGAGATTTCTCATGATTTCTGTATGGTATGTGCACCGCTGCATGGCCCGTACAGGATCCCAGGATGTAAGATAATCAGGTTGTGCTACAGATGTAATACTACTGTAAATACTCTGATGAAGTGCCTGTACTGTTTGCCTTTATGGGACATGAAACATATCTACAAACAAAACCAGTATCCAAATTTGCATGAAACCTTCTCGTTGTTTCCTGTGAATGCTGCTGTCGGTCTGCATGCATGGAAGGTTTTTTAAGCCTGTCGCTCCATGTCAGGCTTCCTAATGTCGAGGCCTGGACCAGGGCTGGAGTCCAGACCACCTCAGTCAAGTCTCAGTCCAACTTCAAAACCAGGTTCAGTCAGGTCAAGCTCTGACCTGGACCATCATTTGTGAATGACTTCGGTTTACTAGAATGGAAGGAAGGTCCATTTACCATCCTGGATATCCAGTAATCTACATGACAGAAACTTCATATCATTTGGATACATTTTTGATGACTGAGAAGGAAGAGGAAGAGGAGGATGACATAAATCTGAGACAGCTGAGGCTGTAGAGTCTGTAGTCCTGCAGCCCTGGTCTGGTCCGTGCATGCTGAGCCCCCATGGAGCCCAGAAAGCACTTTTTGTACCAATTTTTGTCATTGCCAATAAAACGCAGATACCTGCTGTGGAAACGTCTGTCTGCCATCTGTCTTCTTGGTCCTTCATTCTTCGCTCAGCTCAGATCAGATGTGTTAATTCTGTCAATGAGGCTTTTTTAACCATGTAGTCAACAACAACAACAGAATTCATTTTTGTAGAGATTTTTAATTTGAATTCTTTGGACAACATACCCAGAGAGAAACGCTGAGAGGATTAGAGTAGACCAGAAAAAGTTTCTGTGTTTTTTTAAGAGTTTTGGATGAATTTAACAAAACGTTTTGGCTGGCAGATTTTTTTCTCTCTCAGTAGATTAATGTGGCTATGTATTGTGTTTCTGATGCTGTTTATTGGCTGCAATAAAAGAGTAAATAAATGTAAGTAAGAAAAAATACTTTTACCTAAGTAACATTTCTTCACAACTTGAAATGCAGTATTTTTCTCTTGTGAATGATTTGAGTATCTGTGTGTAAAGTGATGCTGGGCTTCATCACCCTCATCCTCATCATAGCTTACTGAGTCTCCTAGCAACAGAGAAACATCTGCCTCCATGAGGACCAATGAGCGCGCGCGGGGAGCGGTGTGTGTTTTGTGTTGGGATATTTTAGGAGCCCGGGAGACGCGAGGATTTCTCACCGAGCAGGAGCGGCGTTCAGCGGGGAACAGGAGCTCCAGGCACCGACTGAAGCTCTGACTTCAGGCCGAGCTGGAGCGTCCGTAAATCGGGTTTCTGACGGTACATGCGGCGCCGACGAGCGGACAGGTGGAACTTTACCGAACTGCGGTGTGAACGGGTTGTAGTCGCCAATTCACCGACCTGCCTGACAGCTTTATTTACCGGTAAGAACCTTTAACGATTCGTTTATCGATACTCATCTATAGGAACTTTATTAAAACATGATTTCAACCCAGTTAAGTCATGATCAATCAGCACCTGATTACCATAATTCTCTCATAGAAAATAATTAACAGATCATCAGAAAATACTTTATGCCTTTAGACCGTCTATGGAATAAATCAATACAGTCAATTTTTAATATTAATTATAATATTAATAAGTACTATTATTTGAGGGTAAACAATTATTTTCAACATGAAGAGCACATTCAAATGCGTTCCCTAATTATTTTTCAAAAAATTATGGCAAAAGATAATAATAACCAACTAAACTCATATAAATGCATCTTGGTGCAGAATCCTTGAAAACAGCTCAACAAAAACATTTGTGTTAATTAAAAATCTATCAATAAACCACTTTAAACAGTTAACAGGAGAGAAGTTGTCCTACTTTGTTGTATATGGAGGAAAACCAGAATTATGGCTAAATTTAAAAATGTTTTTTTGCAGAAATGAATTTCAAATGAAAGGTTAAAATTAATAATAATAATAAAAAAAAGCTAATTTCCCATCTGATCAGATAATAAATGTGATTTTAGTTTGTTAAAGATAATGAATGTAGCCTGAAAATGTTGATTTCTAAAATACCAATCCAAATTTCCAAAATATCAATCCAACACCTATTAAATGATCAACTGTTTGATTTTTGATATCTGATTGATATTTGACTGACAAACATATTGCTGCATGTTCTAGGAATCATTTCAAAGTTATGGATGCTGACATGTATGCATTTTTTGACTGTTTTTTTATGGTTAACTTATCTTTGTGGTATTTACAAAATGTTTTCTGCAGGCAGCCATGTTTCATAGATTTCCTTTTCCCCTGCCAAGAAAACTCATTTTCTTAGAGAAAGGGAAAAAAAGAGAGCAAGAGATAAGAGGAGTGAGATGTGTGTGTGTGTGTGTGTGTGATGTGGGGGGTTTTTAAATGCCATAAATCGATCACAAACACAGAGTGGGCAGCTTTATCACTGCCAGCGTTCAGAGCGTGCAGCTCCTCTGAAGCTGCTGTGACTCAGTTATCTGATGATGATACATGAGAGGCTGCGTGGGAAGTGTGTGTGTTTTTTAAACTGAAGCATGTGTGTGTTTACAAGGACAGTTATCCTTATCACTAGACAACATAACCCCCTCATTTTTTGCACTTAAAACCAGTTTAATTTTCATATTAAAGCAGAGATTAAATGTGGTTTATCTTCCTCCTTTTAGTATTATCTTTTATTTCCTCTGCATTATCGGTGATGATTTTTAAAAATGAAAGCTGCTAAGAGACTTTTGTTAAAGTCAACCACACCCATTTATGAAATTAAAATGGCTTTAAATAAAAATAGTTAGGTTTTTAGAGATTTTTAGCTGTGCTGTCTTTCTCGCCTCTTCATTTGTCTCTCCTGGTTCTGCAGGATTCTGAAGGCGATGTGGAGTCTCAGATCGACAAAGTGATTAAAGCTCTGGTGAGAAAGCTCAGCATCACCTGGACCATCAGCCTCAGGTAATCCCAGCTGCCTGCTCATCTTATGTTATTCAGTCAACCAACTCCCTGATTTCTCAGGTGCTGTAGTATAATATTTCCCAATGATAGGATTCTGAGCAAAAACAAAAAAAAAAAAAAAAAAAAAAAAAANAAAAAAAAAAAAAAAAAAATTAATACCCAGCAATCGTTTTGTCTCAGCTGCTATTTGTCAGCCTGACTTGTGCTGTTTCAGCTTTAGTTTTACCTATTTTGCCTTCACATGCAGTCAAAAATATCAAATTTATAAGATAAATGGCTAAAGGAAGTCTAAATTACCAGTGGAAAATGTAAATTTTTATGATGCTCAAGTTGAGTTGTTTTAGGGACGTATTTTTAGAAATAGCCAGTAATACTGATTCTTATGTACAGATTGACATATCTTGCTAAGGACACACATGCTATAAAGATAATAAGTACATAAATTACATAATTACCAGTAATATACATTCTCTGTTTTTTTAAACTTGTAATGCAAGGATAAAATACAACAGTGGTGCTTGCCTAAATAATTTGCTATCCAGATAAAAACTTGTTTCAAGCACGTAAAGGCAGCATTAGGATCAGCTAAATGCTAACATTATCATGCTAACATGTCTATGCTAACATGCCATGTTAACATTAGCACCTCAACATATTACTCAAAGAAAGAAAGATGAAAAAGTGGATGATTTGGTGGCATTCACTCCATCATCATGTTAATCTGTTACACATTTGGACAACAGAGTTAGCATGCTAATATGCTAATGTTAGCATGAGGGCTAAAGTTAAAGCTGAATTTGGGTGGACCCGTGAAGGTGCTAGATGAAAAGTAAAGGCAGCATCAAAGTGATGAGGATTCAGCCTCAGAGGATCATTAATATCTGCAGCAAATTTATCAATAAATCAATAGTTATTGAAATATTTCACTTTAAACCAAAGTTGCAGCTTTAGTGATAAGATTTAACCTCTTCACCTGTTGTTTTTAATTCAGTCAATCTAGACAAAAACTTCCTTATTTTCTGTTAACAGTAGGAATTTGAATATACAAAGTTTCCAAAACATTATTAAAAACTGGATTTCTGAGCCTTTTAATATTTTCTTGTGTCTAACAGTTGCTTCCCTGAGAGAGACCAAACCATTCAACAACGTCGAAAGTTGCTTACTTCAAGAGGAAATATGCGGAGGAGGAGGATCTACACGGAGATTTACATGGATATTTTCAAAAAGTATGAACATTTTCTTTTCTTTTCCTCTGTCTGTTTTTCTTACAGCTCAAGTCGAGCTTCAGCAAAAAGCCTGAATCCTGGCTGATGACAGAACTGATCATCTGAAGTCTCTATAATCTCATTTCATTTACAAATAACTTTTTGTCTTTATTTTCCTCTTTCAGTTTTTCTGCTCACCTTTTTGTTTCATTTTGTCCTTCATGATCTTCACCATTTCCTGCTTCATTTTCTGTTTACATTTGGGCTGACTCTTTACTAAACAACATGATTACATTCAATTCATTTTTCAAATGTTTACTCTTCCAACAAAGTTGGGCAATAAGTTGGGCAATAACTGATAAAGAAAGACTGGTTAAGTCAAGTACATTTTGATAAGGCAGTAATGGTGTTTGCTTAAAGGACCATACCATCCATTTTGCATGTTTGAGCCTAATATATTCAGTTTTCATACATGTTATGTTACTGACAATCATTTCCCAAAGGATAAAACTGTATTTCAACTTTCTTGATATTTTCAAAATCTCTTAATCTCTCAAAATCAAATATTCAAGCGATACACCCACCTTAAAAATCCATGTTTCTCCTGCTAATAGTTACACAGCCTTATGAAGTCACGGTCCTTTAAATTTTTCCATAAACGCAGGTCTTCTTTTGGGACTATATTCCCCGGTGGAGGCATACATTCACTCCACGCTTTTTATTGAGCTTAAACACTAAAATTACATAACTTAATAAAAGTACCCGAGAGCTGTATTTGAGGAAAAGTAGAAATAGCTCATTTAACACATTACTGTACAAGATACAATTAAATTATTAGAAAAATACTTGAGTAAAAGTTATTAAGGAGCCATTGTTTTACCTGAGTATTGAAAGTATTATTTTGGTAATAAATGTACATGTAAAAACATAAAGTGATGCCCTGCTTCCTGTTCATTGGTCGCCCACAGCACCTGATACTGCAGGAGGACCGGAGCTGCATCCTGAAGCTGTCCCTGCAGAAGCTCAGGTTTCTAGAAGACCCTGAGGTCTACCTGAGGCGCTCCGTCCTCATCAACAACCTGCTGAGGAAGATCCACCATGAGGAAGAGGAGCTGCTGGAAGTTGAGGAAGAGGAAGAAGATGAAGTAGAAGAAGAGGACGAGGAAGAGGCAGAGGTCATCAGAGGAGAGAGGGAGCAGCAGAGGCTGATGTATCCAGACAGGAAACGGCTGAAAGTGCTGGTGAGAGACTGCTGCTCCTCTGCGTTTGGCCTGGAGGAGTTGCCGCGTTACCGGCTGATTCCGTGTTTCCCGTACGGCCTGGGAAGCTGCCCAGCTCTGGTCCAGAATCGCCAGGTCCTTCTGTACAACCTGAACGACAACGGATGAACCTGGAAGCTTTGCTGTCCTGCATCTTTTCAAAGCTCAAAGGGAATTGTTGACACGTGACAGTGAGTATGCAGATATGTGCTGTTTGTTCAGACCCGCCGCCGTGACAGACGAACGACGCTCGTTTTTTTTGTTTTTTCACTAAAAACCTTTGCTGATAAGAGGCTAATTGTGCTAATGACCAGGGTGTGGCCCTGTCTTGGCTCACCGCTAACATGCATCAGTGGATTTGAGGAAGATGTCATCGTTTTTTATTTACAGCTCAATTCTTCTTTTGACTCGGGATTGACAGGGTCAGAGTTCAAGGGTCAAAGTCAAGTCCTCTCCTTTTGAGGCTAAACTCTGTCGCTCTCTGTAGCTTCACTGCCATTCACTTCACATGTAAATGTGAGATTTACAGGTAAAGGATTTTGTTGATGTTGAGTTGTTTTTGTTTATGCATTGCAAAAATATGCATCTTAACACGTCATTTAAGGTCACCGTCCAGTGAAAATGTTTTGGAGTTCTGAGAACCATGTGGATGTCAGAACTGACACGCCTCTGGTTTTATCTCACAGGTAACAGGAGTTACACCTGAGGTACACGTCTGCTGTGACATGTTTATTTTTGCTGTTTCGTTGTCTTGAAATGTCTGGTGTCGTTTTAAAGGCCCTGTATGCATGATTGAAGCCTGTGATATTCTTCTCTTCACGTTTCAGAAATACGGCATTTATCAAAGAGAGTAGTGTGAGTGGTATGATAACAATTTAAATTCCAAAAACATTTTGAGATGCTTAATATTTTAAATAACATTAACATTAAGTCGCAAATTTGCAAACCTACAATCTGTTGGAGAATGCAGAATAAATGAAGCTGCATTCATTGATTTGGGCATAAAAATGTCTAAAATCAGCTGACAGACAAACAGCTCTGTCAGCTGATTTTAGACATTTTTGTTCATCCTAGTAATGACAGTAATGAGTGATGTAAATAATTTCTCTCCTTTTTCCACTGGTTTGGTCTCCACCATTTTTTGAGGAAAGATATCTGTGTCTTTGTCTGTCTAGATGCTCAAATTTGTTCATCAGCCACTCGTTTATTTTGTCTGTCAGTCACTCGGCGTTGGATAGATGTACAGTCACGTTATGTTTGCTGCAAATGGCTGCTACACTTTTACATCACAGGTGTGGGAATCATTTCTGCTGACATTTGCAGTAAGCATTCACCTTAAGTCTCTGATTTGACCTTTAAGACACTTATTATTTCAGGAATTTTCCAGAAGTGCTTTGAAATGAATCAAAATAAGACGCTAGAATTGTGAAAATTATTTTTAATTCTAGAAAATTCCTGAACCAAGTTGATTTGTATTGGAAACAGTTATATTGCAAATATTTCACAGCATTTTTTTTTTTTTTTTNATTTTTTTTTTTTTTTTGATTTAAGGAAATAAGTGACATGTTTGCAGAGATTTTTGCAATGTATTGTTGCTGTGTTGTTGATTTAAAATATAGTTGTTGTTGCTCATATGAAGCGTGAGCATATTCAGGGATTACAGACTCTGGGCTACTTTTGATGCACCTTTGCCTTGTTTGGAGATTTGTGGCTTTCTGGTGCAAATATGCTTCTATCATCTTTCAAATTGCTTTCTGAAATATTCTGTGTAACATAAACTGTATGAACCGTCACCTTATGTGACGGCTTGCGTTTTTTTTTTTTTTTTTTTTTTTTTTACAAAAATGAATTCTGTGGTGCATTTACTGCAGAAAGACTGTTTTAATTTTCTCACTGTATTTGATGTCACGTGTTCATCCTGTGAGCTTTTTGAGCTGTTTTTGGTTTTCAGCACTTTGCTGCCCTCTGTTGGTAAAAAACACATTTGAGGCTCATGTTGCAATTTCTGAGTGGATAATGAAATAAGATAAATAATTTATGTGTTTTTCCCCTTAATTTTGTGGTTACAGAAATGATGCTTTGATTTTTGTCTTTTGAAGAGGCTCAATTTTACTTCATCATTTTAAGACAGAGGTAGTTTTTAAAGAGGTAAACAAATGCCAAATCTAATAAAACCTTTAACTTCAGGACGTTAAAGATGACTTTGAGCCTCACATTGTTTTAAAGATTAATTTTAAAAAATGCGGAAGGTCTGAAGTTTTTCTGTAATATTTTCTTACAGTTTTTTTTTCAACATTACTTCTAGTTTTTTGGCATTATTAGACTTTTCAGGAGTATTCCTAACATTTCACAGTTATTAATTTTTAGGGGTTAATACAGGTTTTTCATTGTGCCAGCAGGAATTTTTCAACATTTTTCAGATTTTATCTCAATTTTTCAGAGTTGTTTCAAAAGTATTCTTGATTTTTCACTGTTATTCCCAACTTTTCACAGTTTTTGCTGTTGGGGGCATTTCCAACAGTTTGAGGTAATTTTCAACTTTATGTAGTTAATCGTTTTACAGCAGTAGTTTGTCTCTTTCTGTATTTGATTGCTCCGTCTCTGTCCAGGAGTTTTATTGGGTTGTAAAATCTCTATTGCAATCATGTAAATGAATTAAACAACAAACTGAAGGCAACTGTTAAATTAAAGCTTGATATTTTACAAGAAATTATATTTTGATGAAAATGCTTATTCCAGATTTTAACATTATTCTTATCCCAGATTTAAGATAAACTATTTTGAGAGAGGGCCATTCAACTTTCTCAGGTGATTGATTATCAAATAAAGTATGCCAGATAACAATACACAATAACTTGTGTGTTTTGATGTATTATCTATCTATCTATCTATCTATCTATCTATCTATCTATCTATCTATCCATCCATCCATCCATCCATCTATCTATCTATCTATCTATCCAGTTTGAAATATGTAAACAACGGCTCACAGGCGCGATTACGTCACGATCTTNATCTATCTATCTATCCAGTTTGAAATATGTAAACAACGGCTCACAGGCGCGATTACGTCACGATCTTGAGTTCGTCAACCGAGCGTGCGCGCAAGAGCTGTTGTTACCTTCACTTGCTCCTACCCAACCTCAGACTTTAGTAATTTAACTCGTGAATGCATTAAAATGACCCCATACAACAGAATCACAATTTTGGCTTTCTTTTAAGCATCAGAGCACATTANAAAAAAAAAAAAAAAAAATGCAATTGAGTTTTTTAAACTCTGAAAGATGCTCATTTTTTTTTTAATCTTTAAAGAATGTTGAAAATACTCCTTAGCCTTAAACTTCACATCTCAGAGTCATCTCTAATGGATTACCCCACCTATGAATTCACGACAACATAAATAAGTTGCAATTGTGATCTTATAAATATAGAAATTAAGCAGGCAAACAAACATACTTGTGAATATTACATAATTACACAGAAATCATGTGGGGAAAAAAGCCACGAAATATATATTTTTTAAAGATAGAAGTTAATGAAAAGTTTAAAGATTTCATTAAACTAAAAAAAGAAAGAAATACCTATAGAGATTCATTATAATTATTCATTTTATATTATAAAAATTACAATTTTTCCCAATAATTTTAATCATTAAAACAACTGTAGATATATACTGTAGATACTATAGATATATAATAAATTAAAATATATACGTTTTTATTTTTAAATCATCTTGAAAACCAATAAAATCAAACAGGAAAGCACGGAAATGTCTTGGAACAGCAACACAAGTATAGTTTTCATACAATCCCTGTGTCTTTGAAAGCACCAACATCTTAAAATTTCCCACAGCAGTGGAAGGCAACATCAGAGCCTGGAGTTCCTGTGGCTCCTGTAGATCTGTCCGTTACAGGCTACGGAGAGCCGAACACCGACTGGATGCATTGGGTCCCTTAAAAGTTCTGTTTTGTTCCGTTTACTTGTTATTCTTTGACTTTCAAGTATATGTATCCATTTTTAAAGATCAAAATTTGCCGTTAGAGCAAATTTATTGACCAAAAACGGTTTGAGCGTTTCTTCTGAGCAGCACTCTGCCGCGATGCGGGGTTAGTTAGCTAGCTAACGTTAGCCGGGCAGCTAGCGTCCATCACCGCGGTTTCGGGGAAAGTAGCGGGTCCGTCTTCTTCCTTTTCTCCGTGGTATTTACTGTCCAACATGGAGATAACTAACCGAGTGAGAGATTTGTTCCACTACCTCCAGGACCCCCACCTGGTCGCGCGGTTTCAGCACATCTGTGGAGTACGTGGGACATTTTCAACAACCGTCTCTGCAGGTAATTGTAACACCAGCAGCGACAAGAAAGAGGACCAGGACCGGAGCAGCTCACCCGCAAGTCATGCCTGCCACCGGCTCTCCTCCGGGGAAAACGAGAGTGAAAACTACGCGGTCANCCCGCAAGTCATGCCTGCCACCGGCTCTCCTCCGGGGAAAACGAGAGTGAAAACTACGCGGTCAGAGGAGGGGGAGAAGGGCGTAAAGAAGAGATGACACCACCGGAGGTACGGCGGAGGACTGTCGGCTCCTCATCAGGTGAAAATCCACACCAGAACGGAACCCTGGTCACCTCTGCGGCCACACGGGGAGAGGCGGCCGTCGTGGGGAGCAACGGACGGAGCCTCGCAGGGGATTCCACGGCGGGTCAGAGTGACCACAGCGTGGGCTTTGCCATGCACTCTTTAGGAGACACGGAGGTGAAGAAGAAGCAGTGCAACTTTAGTTGAATGCCACTGATTAAATTAATGACAATTCAATAAAAAAACCGACTATAATTGGACGACTTAACATTAATTAGAGCAACAATTCTCAGATCTTGTGTTATACTAAGAGACTGCTATCTGCAATAGTTCATAATCAAAATTTGGACAAGATGCCACATTTTTCTTCCTCAGGGTTGCTACACTGGACACTTTGCACTGTTTAATAAGTACAGTAAGTTCAATGGTTGGTTATTGGGCTCAGGCATACAAAATCACCAGAATGGTCCTTTAAGCAGTCAGGCAGTCATGCTCACATGCTGGGGGCTTGTCATTGCAGCAAATAAAATTTTATGTATTATTTTTATTTTTGGGAAAAATCAGAGCCAGATCAGAGCAGAGCCAGCTGACCTGTGACGTTTAGTGGGTTGATATTATATTTTGTGCTTTAGTAGACTGNCAGAGCAGAGCCAGCTGACCTGTGACGTTTAGTGGGTTGATATTATATTTTGTGCTTTAGTAGACTGACTTTGTTATTGTCCTGGTTTTGCTTTTAAAAGGAAACTGAAGACCTGGCTTCCCGCAAGAGCAGCACAGTGAAACCCCTGCGCAAAAACTCCCTGACGGGCGACGTTGGCCAGGAGTTCCTGATCGAGAACCGGTTCCTGCACTACCTGTTCACTTTCGGAACCGAGTTGGGCAATGAGTTCTTTTACATCACCTTCTTCCCTTTCCTGATTTGGAACATAGACGCCTTTGTGGGCAGGAGGCTGATCATGGTTTGGGTTTGGGTCATGTACCTGGGGCAGTGCACCAAAGATGTGATGGGCTGGTCCAGGCCTGCATCGCCACCCGTGGTCAAAGTGGAGATGTTTTACAACTCTGAGTACAGCATGCCGTCAACCCACGCCATGTCAGGCACGGCTATCCCACTCTTTCTCTTCATGATGACCTACGGCCGCTGGGAGGTAAGCCGCCATAAATCCATCTGAATGTAACCAAAAAACCATTATACTGTTGAATAACGTAATCTGATCTGCTGCCGGTGAGATGGAGAAGTAGGCTGGAGCCACTTCCTTCTGTTTCCTCTGAAGGGAAGCCCTTAAGTTTTGAAGTTTCTCAACATGTTGTTTTTTTTTTCTTGTTGCGTTGAAGTGAACTCCCCAGAGTTCTCTTCAAAACCAGATATTTAAAACAAGGAAGAGAAAGCTCCGGTTTGGTCAAACTTCACAAGAAACTTTCCTGTCTTCTTAGAAACACCAGCAGATAGTTCAATTNAAAAAAAAAAAAAAAACACCTTTAGCTGAGATAATTCTAGTTATCTAGTTATAATCTTATTGGCTAAGACCTTGACACCCGCTGCTGACCTTTTTGTTTTCTTTACTGGGGTTGTAAAATATAAAAGTAAATATAAAAAACTCAGTGTTAAAGTCGAGCTTCCCTGCCTCGCCACTGCTGCTCTTTAATTCTGTCCACATTCTAATTTACAAGTAACCAGCTTGGACATGTGCGTTAGACAGATCAGTTATTTCCTGCTACAACAACGTTGGTTGTTACGGTAACAACACAGCCCATTGCATCTCGAGCAAGGGCCGACAACAGACGAGCGACATGGATATTGCGTCATCGATTGGTCTGATGACGTTTTCTCTTTTCCGTACTGATTGTTGTGTTAAAAGCTTGAGCGGCAGAAAGAAAACTAACACGTCACCTACGCCGCGATAAATAACGTCAGAGTACCTAGCAGCTTAACGTGTGTTTGTCTGGAGATGTGCACATTGGTGTTTTTACTGGAATCAGCTGACAGCTTCCTCCCCTTCAGCTTCCTCCAGTGCCTTGCTCATTGATGCTTTGACAGGGACATGAACTGCTGCAGGGGATTAAAGCAGCAACCGTCCATTTTACAGGACTTCCTAACCTGCTGCACTTTGAGCAGCAAACGTGTTTCTTGATACTAGAGAAGCGAGACTTTGGCCTCTGAAGTCAGCGCGCGGCTCTCATAAAGCCGCCGCATGAAGAATTCATGAGAGGTGGATGGAGTGACAGAAGGCAGGCGATTACTCAGGCTCACGACCACGTTTCCTGTCTCCTTACTGCTGTCGTTGGAATATCATGCGGGCGTTTTGAGAAATCTCATTAAAAAAAAAAAAAAAAAANAAAAAAAAAAAAAAAAAGCTTTTCTGTTCTATTCACCCAGTTGGAACAACAGCTGATTGTGTTCATCTATGAAGAACTGAGCGTATGTCCATGTTCTGACCGTGCGTCCTCACAACAGCGCTGCGTTCAAAGACCGCTTCCTCTCCAGAACTTTATTTTATGAACCTCCATCAGCTGTTTGTGAAATTCCCACATTTTAAAAATGAACATAAGCGAAAGTTGTGGTGTGATGTTCGTTGGTATGAACCGTAAATCATTTTGTGGTTGTAAAAAAAGTGGCACAGGACTTTAATTTCTTCTGAAGTATTCCAAAATAGTAAATAGTATGAGGATTACTACATAGTGTAGTTTCTTGGCAGAGGCAGCCCTATAAAACTTCTTCTGACAGATAAATCGCTGCTATTCTGTGTTTGACTCCCATAAATCCTTCTCACATTCTCCACAAAAAGCTGCTCACTGTGTAACAGGAACTTGAAAGTTTGGCGTTTTGTAAGAGGAAAGCACGTGGGATTCCTGCCGGATCGTCTCTGAAGCGCAGCGGCGAGTGCAGAGGTGGGATTGATTTACGTCTCTGCACCTCCCGTCTCTCTGCCAGAACAGGAGATAAGAGAGTCGACCTCTGACCCGCCGGCGTGGGACTCCAAGATATAACACTGATCCACTTCTGCTTCTTTTCTCTCTCTCTTTCTGCGCTCGCCGCCTCGTGTGGAACAGCAAATAAGACTTTGACCTCTTGTCTCCCTGACAGCGACTTCACAGCGTCTCCATTTCACTTTACCAACCACAGTAACGAGTCAGTTTCAGAGTGAGTTTCTCCGTTTCGTCAGGCGTCTGATGAGCAGTTAAAAAAAAGAGAAAATCCAGTGTTTCTGTGTTTCAGCTTCGACTGAAAACCTCTTTTTTAACCTGAACGTGAGGGACATGAAGGCAGCATCAGCTTATTGATTAGATTGATCTGAATGTGACTCTTTGATCCACACATCTTTATGACGGGATGCATTTCTGTTTCACATAGTCTGCTTTTTTTTTTCAGAAGCAGAGATCACGTCTTTAAAGGAACCGAAGTCTTCCCTGCAATAAAGAAAACTCTTCCGTTAATGTGAAGGGCAATAATAATTTGCTTTTTATCTTCCAAAACGCAAAACAGACATTTAGCAGGTTAAAGTTTCCTACAGGCAGACAGTGAGGATGATCTCATTGCAGCATTGATGCTCGGTTTGAATCTTTACCTTCTTTTCTGTTTTTGTCTCAGTTGACTTGTGACACACAGAGAGGCATAACTTTATTTTTTCTGACTCATTATGGTGTCATAGCTTTTCTTGAAAAGCCCATGGAATTGTCTGGAGAGTTGATGAAATAATCAGTTTGAAACAGACTCATATCCTCAGTGAACATCACGGCGATATCACAATGAAGCACTTCTGGCCAATTTCCAGTTAGCTGTTAGCCTGTTAGCATGTAGCAGCCTGAGAATCTTTGATTAACTGATTAACTGATTAAAACACATTAGCTGCTGAATTATGCTACTTCTGCAAAAATAGTACAGCCTTTGCACACTTCCTTACACTACAGGCCAGACGTTTGAGGCCAACCCCAGATTTATAGCATATAGCATGTTAATCCAAAATGATGTGGGAAAAGGCAGACAGCAGCTATTGAATAGAATCTTAAAACACATCAGCAGGGAGTTGGAACACAACAGGAGTGCTGCACTAATACAGACTGATTCATGAAAAATCATTTCTGTAGCCAGAGTGGCTACAGAATGTGTTCTGGTGACCAATTCTTCTTAAAAACTAATTATTACATTTATTTTATGTATTTTTGTCATTTCATGTGCTATAAATTGTAAAGTAAACAGTGTATTGATATTTGTAAAAATCTATTGGTGGCCTCAAACTTCTGGTCTTGCCAAACTCAGATCCATCGATCCTTAGATAAAAACACCGGGGTGGTAACGATGTAATGCTGAGTTCCTAATGCCAAAATTAATTTAGATATCAGAAAATAACATCCATCCTGAAAACCGCATGAGGATGTCAGAGCCTCCGGACGGAAGGCGGAGTTTATCCCTCACATAGGATACAAGGAGCTTTATTGTCGTCTCACCACACCCACGTTATACTTGTACAATGTTAGGCCATGAAATTCCATTTCCCGGGCCGTGACAAAGTGCAAGAGAATTACCAAAGTTAAAAAAAATATAAAAAGGCACGTAATAACCAAAAATATAAAAGGCACATAGTAAAAATATAAGAGCCACATAAGAAAATGCAGAAAAAAAACAATAAATTTAATAAAATAAGACACTTTCCCACATCCCGTCCTGCTTGCCGTAGCCCGTTCTGCGAGGTTCCCCCGCTGAAATCGCCGCACAGCCGACTTGTCTGAGCAAAGCAGGAATGTTTGGATGGGCTGCAGTCAGATGGTCCTCCTCCCGTTCTCCCACCCTCCTCCACCCTCCCCACGCCTTAACCAGAGCCAGATGTCTCTCAGCAGAAGATACCAGAGAGAAAGGAGGGAGAGAACAGTTAAAGGAGAACGAACTCGCACTCAGAAGAGAGTAGAGGATAGGAGAGGAGGGAAAGAGATGGAGAAGCAGAAAGAGGAAGATGAGAAGACCGGTTAGAGGAAAGGAGATGAGAGGATTAATACAGAAGAAGAAGGGAGGAAGAAACACGAAAGAGGAGAGGATGAGGAGGAAAACAGGATGAGAGGGTGTGAAAGGTAGATGGGAACCATGGAAGAGATGAAGTGAGACATCAGACGAAAGTTTGAGAAAGAGAGAAAGATGTAAAGAAGATGCAACAAGAGCAAAACAAACATCACTGCCTTCAGCGTGACTTAGCATGCCTTAGGTTTTTCGTTTGTTGTTGTGCCGCTGAGCCAGAACAGAAAACATGGTGGTACGTACGGCCTTTGTATGAGACTTCCTCCCTCCAGCAGGAAGTGTGCAGCAGGAAGACGGCAGCTCTTCCTGCAGGCTGAATGACTTTTACGCCGCAGCGTTTCCTCAGACAGACTCTGAGTTTTACCGTAAACCAAGTCAAACAGGGAAGAATTTTTACGAAGGTTTACTGCAAACTGAAGAGCGGATTGTTTTAGACCTTGGAAGAAGTTTTGATTTATGTGAAAGGTAATTTTCAGTCTGAACGGGCGTCCCTCCACAAAGAGAAACCTCAGAGAGCGGCAGAATTCTTACTAATTCCTCCATGAACGCGTCTTATTCACATCATTGGCTTAATCAGAGCACAGACAAATAATGGAGGTATAATGCTGCACGAAAACTCTCGTTTTCTCGTTTTCTTTGGCTCCATCTTTCCGATGATGTTCACACCATGTTCAGTCTGGTGTCTGATTTCAGACCAAACTCTGATTTAAACAGCTGCAGTTGTTTTGATTGGCTGATAAAAGTTGTAGCACATGTTGCTCTTGTTATCAGATTCTTCCTCTGGTCCTTACAAATCCTGTTGAACCAGTTAAAGGACTATACTGGTGGTTAAATTAAGTAACTGTGACAAAAAAAAAAAAAAAANAAAAAAAAAAAAAAACAAGTGAAAAACATAAAATTTGCTTCTTCGTTTCATCACTTGTCACATTGTCACGGCTGCACTGACAAAAAAAAGATCAAATTTGAGCTTTCAGGTTTAAAGGACCATGCCGTCCATTTTTCATGTTTGAGCCTAATATATTCAATTTTCATACACGTTACGTTACTGACAGTCATTTCCCAAAGCATACTACTGGAACGGTGAATTAAAAATGTTTTTCCTACCTTCCAGACCTCCATTGGTTTCAGTTCATTCTGCTATTAAAATCAACTTGTTGATACTGTAAACGTTCTTGGGATAGGTAATCCATCATCACCAACAAGACGTGTATTCAGGTTTTTTTAGAAGTTATGTAATTTTAGTGTTTAAGCTCAATAAAAAGCGTGGAGTGAATGTATGCCTCCACCGGGGAATATAGTCCCAAAAGAAGACCTGTGTTTATGGAAAAATTTAAAGGACCGTGACTTCATAAGGCTGTGTAACTATTAGCAGGAGAAACATGGATTTTTAAGGTGGGTGTATCACTTGAATATTTGATTTTGAAAGATTAAGAGAGTTTGCAAAATATCAGTAAAGCTGAAATACGGTTTTATCCTTTGGGAAATGATTGTCAGTAACATAACGTATGAAAATTGAATATATTAGGCTCAAACATGCAAAATGGGTGGTATATTCCTTTAAGTCACATGTGAGTCTTGATTTTGTATCAGTGTTCATGTGATCATCTGCAGCTTTTTGCGTTTCAGACCGATTACAAAACATAAGATACATGAAGGAGAACAGAATCCGACCCGGGACACTTTAAGCTGCAATGTGAACTCAGCCTCCGTCTTTTCTTTTCCCTTGCTCCCTCCCTCTTCCCTCCCTTGCTCCCTCCCTCTTCTCTCCCTCGATCCCTCCCTCTTTTCTTTGCCACAGGCCAAGTACATCTGATAAAGAAAGAGCAAATATTTATGAGGTCCTTTGAGTCCAGCACACATTAGCAGATAATCATATCCAGCAGCTAGATCTGTGAAACGTCATTATCGAGGCTCGTTAGCAGCAGCATACTGTGTGTCAAAAAATCATTTCACCATCGTTTTAATCACCAATACCGGTTATGTTATTTTGTCCTGCTTTAATCACTAAATCAAATAATAAACACATTAAATGAATCTCAGAACCTTGTTGTTTGTTGTTATATTTGCTGATTATCATAATGTTTGATTTGAACTCAACAGTACCCGTTCAGTGTGGGCTTCAGCTTGGCTCTGTGCTGGTGCCTGCTGGTCTGTGTTAGCCGGATCTACATGGGCATGCACTCTATCCTGGTAAGTCCACACATGCACACACACACACACACATATATCATCCCGTGTGTGTGTGTGAACTCTGTCTGATCTGTAGGAAACAGAATCTGAACATCAATTCAGATCTGATCCTCCTTCAGATTCTACTTTCAGTCACACAGCCAGTGTGGAACCGTAGAAGTAGAACACACAGAACAACTGCTCACATTATAAGACACATTATAAGTTTGTGTAAGAATTTGGTTTAGTATCAGTTTGTGTTGAGTCAGGTGAGATGTTAGTTAGACATTAGATTGGGTTATTAGCAGACGTGTGAAACGGGAAACCGTCTAGTTAAGCAGGAGGCGGAGTCTCTACTGAATTTCCACACAATGCTTAGCTGCCACCAGAGAATTTGATAAAGCTGAGAAACCAGCACACAGGAGCGAAAGTTTTGTTGGCCCTGATATTTATTTAAAATTCTGATATTTTTAAAGTTTTCAGCAGCAAGTTGGTAAAAAAAAAGTTAAACCATCAGCCAGAAAAGCTGTTTACATGAAAGCATACGTGTCTGTATCAGCTGTGCCTTTAATCAGTTTGTAAAACAGAATTTCAGTACATTTTGGGTTTTTTCAGCATTTTAATGTGCTTGCAGAATACAAAGCTAAATCCCCCAAACCTTTCATCATTTCATTATAAATATGAAAATGTCACAGATGAGGAATGGAGCGGTTTTTGGTTTGATTAAAGTGAAAGGAGCAGGTTTTCCTGGTTGTTTTACCTGTTACACTCAGCATGTTTTTCTAATCCAGCTTTTATTATTGAATCATATATTTCACACCTCTTTCTTTTGTTCACTGAGTTCCTCTGGGCATAGCTGAACTTCACGCTGCTAAATCTGCCCTGCATGGCGTCCTGGACATGCTTGGGTCTGTGCTCAGAGCAGATATAGATTTTGTTTTTTATAGACAGTCCATCCCATTCACCAGACTATTATAGAGCCTTCCTTGCTCGTGCTGTACCTGTCTCACGCCGCTGGATTAATGCTTCTGCTGCAGGGCTTCAGGATGAGGCGACTGTGTGTATAGAACAGGTAGCATCACAAAGAAAAACCTCAGGTAGCCGACAGTGTTGTTTATTAAAGTCTGGCTTGCAATGCATACATAGCATAGGAGATTTAAAGGCCCATACCACCATTTTGCATGTTTGAGCCTATTCAANCAATGCATACATAGCATAGGAGATTTAAAGGCCCATACCACCATTTTGCATGTTTGAGCCTATTCAGTTTTCATACATGTAACGTTACTGACAATCATTTCCCAAATTATACTACTGGAACAGTGAATTAAAAATGTTTTTCCTACCTTCCAGACCTCCATTGGTTTCAGTTCATTCTGC
>VXCM01004365.1:0-43983 GCA_014773175.1 Lucifuga dentata
CTAGACTCTTGCCTTTCCTCTTTTCTCTCTGCCTATGGACACGCCTTCCTCCTCTCCTTCTTCGACAACAGTCATAAGTTACCGCTGCCAATAAATAGAAGTGTGCATTTTTAAAGGAATTTTCTTAAAACAGAGGGATAGTCTAGGTGTATTTTTTTTGGCACTGAACTGTATATTTTCCCTCAATCACTCGCTGTCTGGTATTCTGGCAGCTGCAGTGTACTCAGTATCAGACTAGCATGAATTTGATGGTGTTGGTCTTTGTATTGGTAGTGAAAAGAGCCTGGTTGTAAGCTAAAGTGCTCTGAGGAACATACTGTACCAGGCTGAGTGCTCTGTAGAGCAGAAGATTGCTACTGCACTTCTCACAGGTAATCACTACCAAACAAGCCAATAAATACAGAGTAGAGCACACACACATACACAGACCCGCACATGCGCACACACATACTTGTACACAGAGACAAATACTTAAGAGCACTTAACACTCAACCACGGCTGAAGCCTCTCCTTCTAGACTGAAATCATTTCCACCCAAGAGGAAATGAACATAAAAACAAAAAATTATTCACCCCTTCATTTTGTCCTGCTGCCGATCTTTTCATTCCTGAGTGACCCTGACATGGCAGCAAGCAAAAGGCATCATGAAAAGCAACAGATTCACAGTAATTTCAGCTGGAAGAAATATGTCACGTAATGTGACATTCAGTTCAAAATGTAGCCTCTTGAGTGATTCTATCTTTTCTAAGCACAAGCTTTCTCCTGGGCTTGATAACCTTTGTCAGGTTCACAGAAAATGAAATGTATTATTTAGTACAAGGTGTTTTTCCTCTCTGGTTCAGCAGTACAGTGCACATTCAAAGAAACTGTAAGCAATAAATCACAGAGTCAAAAGTTTACCACATGCAAGAATGGGTGGTATTTAATACCCGCAGCGAACAATCAGAAAGCTTTACTTACTTTATGGCAGCAAATGACATTCAGCAGCCATCAGTGTTATTGATCTGTCCTATGGGATGTCTAATTGGTATCAAGCCTGGCTGGCCTTAGAAGTTACTCTTAAATCAGCTCATGCGTATATTCTAAATGCATATTTTGATGTCTAGATCATGTGTATAGGAGCATTCCACAGTGGGAAGCTAGCAGCCTCTTTATATACAGTAGTCTACTCAAGATATTGCAGATAGCCACTTTGACTTTAATTCTGTCTCTGATTGTAAAAAAAAGAGGGGATTTTGAGGATTAGAGTGGTGCCAATTAAACATTCACCCAAGCAAGGTTAATAGAGGATTAATCCATAAGTGTGGACCTCTGTGAAATCCCAGGACCTTTCTACACACCAAATTAAGGGACAAAACATTTTGGAGGGGACTTAATTCATTAAAAAATTTCAGAATTTCTTGTCATTATGTAAAAACAAGGAGAAACTTCAGAAAATCTAACCACAAGGACACAGGAGTTAGCATGTCCAATCTATTTAATCATTCTACCTAGTGACTTATAATATAAACTACTTAATCAGAGTTGTGTTGCTAGGAAACAGCTAAATCCAAATTTACTTCCTTTTAGCTGCTGACATTAAGAAACAGCAACAGGAAGTACATTTGGATCCATCTAGAATGTTTATGTTTGAGAGTGTGAAATGGCCCACCAGCATCCAGTGTTCAATTACAATATTCATAGACACACACGCATGCACACACACACGCATGCACACAGTACTTTCATTAGCTCCTACCTGCACCAGGTTCCAGCCCTCCAGCGATTCTGCAATGATGGAGGTCACAGACGGACACACACCCCCAAAGATCATCAGGTGTTTGGGACCGTAGCATATGGCATCAAAGAAGGCCCTCAGCCCCTTGGCGTTGTCACACTGCAGACACGAGGAGGCGGAAGAGGTGGAGGTGAAAATGAATGTGGACAGAAGAGAAACCAGGAGAGATAAGGGGAATTTAGGTTTTGTGGAGAAAAATAGGGGAGAAGAGAGAGAGAAGAAATAGAAAGTTAAAAGGCAGTATTAAATATACAAAATCACGAGTAAAATATTGATTTTGCCTTGCTGTCAGATAAATCAACTGTCACTGTTTTCAAAATACTCAAAACAAATGTAAATTATTATTCACTTACCATTCTCAGTTATAAGGGTACAAAAATTACAAATTTTATTTGTATTAAATTGCTTGTAATGTCAGTCAACAAATAAGTTCAACGCTCAAACTGTGGAACAGAAAAAACCGTTCCCCTCACAAGGTCAATAAACACAGACAACATGATGGATGCAGTATAAAAAAAATGCATCTCTATTAGTGTCATGTTACATAAAAAAAAAGACATAACGTAAGAGAATGTTTAACTTGTTATATTCTCTAATCACTGTGGCACAGGCATCATAATTGCAGCCTTTGTAAGTGTTTACATGTAAAACTATGTAGCCTACAGGCTACAAGAGNATCATAATTGCAGCCTTTGTAAGTGTTTACATGTAAAACTATGTAGCCTACAGGCTACAAGAGCGGGCCCCCGCTCTGATCCAATGCTGCAGAATTCAGCCATTTCACATCACTATAGCAACGAGAGAAAAAGAGTGTTTAAGAGAGAGAGAGAGAGAGAGAGAGAGAGAGAGAGAGAGAGAAATGAGAGAAGAAAAACTGTGAAGGTTCCTATTGATTGCTACATGAGCTGGCTAACTGGTTTTGCTGTGATTTTCTGATTCTCACAGTTTGTAATGATATTCCGATCGGCAATAAACACTTCCCTCCTCAATCTTCTGTTATTGCCACTCAATTCAGGATGTGTTCCCATGTGTGGCTGATAGCTGGACTGACTGAAAGGCAGGTAGTGTGTGTGTGTGTGTTTGCACTTTCTGACACAGTCAATCTCATCCGGAGAGTCGTTTGACCTTGTTAGCCATCAGCCGGCACCTGAATGAGATTTCCCACTGAACAGCAAGGTGAGCTCTCCACAGCAGACTGAAAAACTGAAAATCGAACGTGGAGGAATGAAACGACAAACCAGACATGCATGACTGTATGTTGTCCTGTTGTTTATTTTGTTGTGTATGGCAGGTGATATTGCTGCAGGGACATATGATTTCTAAGGGTAATAATCATGAACCCATTTGCTTGTTGGACTCAAGGACACAAAAAACCTCTTTGCAACTCACACGTTTAAGTAATACAGGCATCTCAATTGTCAGATTTGATCATGTGTGAGATTAAAGTCATTAGACTCCTTTTGTCTGAAGGTCTTTTGCATTTTGAAGGATCAATTACTAGTAAAAACACTATTTGCCCCTGTCCATGTGTATGCTGTCGTGCCAGTCAAAAATAGACTAGACTGGAGATATGCCTCGTGTGAAACGAGGGAGAAGATGTGATTAGGCACAGCGGGGATTCCTTATCCCTGGCCACACAGCTGAATAAAACAGCAGGCTATTAAATATGAAGATATCCCATTTGCATACACTGACTTATCATTCATTTCTCTCCAGCTGGTCATAACAAGGTGGGAAGGCAGGATTGAAAGTCTCAATTGGTTGCCATGCAACCACAAAGAAATGTGGGCAAGCAAACTTGTCAACGTGAGAATAATGGAGCTTGGTGATATTGTAGGTTTAGGCTGCTTTATTACTGAGATAGGCAATATTGTGTGGGTGGTCCAGAATGGTGATGTTCCTCATTCCCTCTGCAGCAAATAAGGCTAAGTGGCTGTACTTGAATACTTGAAAAGCAATCGACAGACTCTAAGTGTGTGTACGTGTGTGTGTGTGTGTGTGTGTGTGTGTGTGTGTGTGCATCCATGTCAAACCAAGTCAAGGCTCCATGTGACCAAGCAATCAAACCTTGCATTCCTGGATGAGATGACTGTATTGAAAACATTCTATCAACTTTTCAGGGTATATAGTTTTATTATAACCTTGATAAACCAAAGGTCATATTACTTTTTCGACCTGCAGAGGTCAATGGAATCTCTTAACTGGTCTGACCAATAACAAAAATTGTGGGAAAAAAGGGCGTAAACAGCGTAAAATAAGGCAAAAGACGCTCACGCCCTTTTGTCTCTTTCCCTGTTCATTTCCTTTCCTTCATTCATTCTCTCCTTCTTTTGCAGGGCACACATGAATACAATCTGTTGCGACAGCTCACACAGCCTTGACTGGTATGTTGTCATGCCAACAGTGCGACTATCCACACTTTGAGCAGTAGCTGAGGGAGGAGGCCGCGGCAGGGCCGGTGTAGTGACAGCTAAATTTAGCAACTCATTAGGTAGCACAACCAGTCAGACATTAATCAATACTTATTCAGCTATGGAAATGCCGTAAAGCTTAATGCCAGATAGACAAAAGGGATAAAGGGAAGAGAGGCAGGGAAATACAATGGAACACAAAAGTGAGAGGACATGGAGATAAGTGAAGATGATGGTGAGAGAAAGGCTGAGAAACAAAGGGGTAAATGGAGAGTGAAAATTAGAGGAGAGGAACGGTGAAGAGGTATCACTCTGGCATTAAGGGGGCACTAATAAAGCCAGTCAACCAACATTACAAACCTGCCCTCTATTATAACCAACACAAAGGAGTAATTCATGACCACGAACATGATTCAATGGCTTTCTATGACTCTCAGCAGCTGCACAATCCTCTACGCAGATCTGCTTCCAGCAATTATGAGGACAAATATTTAATGTCAAATATTCAAATCTCTAGCTTCCTTGCATAAGTTTCCCTCTCTTTCCATCTCTCGCTTTTCCTTACTCTAAATAACTGAGATATTTATGCATTTGTCAAGGGTCCCCAAGCACGTCAGTGACAAGTTTGGGTAAAGGCTTTATCTTACACATTCGCATTGAAATATCTTCTACCCGAGACAAATATTGCCATTCTGAAAATACAAATAAGTTGTATGGAAATCAGCTGTTACACGAGGAAGGCATACCAGCACTTAACTACCAAGTCTAGCAGCGAGAAATACTACAGCACTTTATTTCCCTCTTCTCCCGTCTGAAATCTAATTCCTGGCATTTGGAGGCCATTTGGAGCAGATCGATGGGGTTAACGCCCGTAGTAATCTGTTTGACCGCCTTGGGAGATGGCCAAGGAAGGTGTGTGTGCATGTATGCGTGTGTGTAAGAGTATGTTTAGTAGGGTGAATGATGGAAGAACCTGGGGGTGGAAACTCAAGGGACATGTATGACCCTGTCTAATGTTGAAGATCCAGACATTACAAAAATCATATCAGCTGTGAGACACACTAGAACCTGACCTCAGTTTTGCTTTAATAGGCTGAATTTAGAGGGCTTATTGAGTTTGAATAGAAACCTGCTACATTTTTCAGGCTATATCAGTGTTTTTATTTTTGCACGATGCCTCCCCCTCAATTTGACATTTCAGTGCACTGAGTTTCCAACACTACGTTTACTATTTAGAGGATAGAAGTGATGGGACAGCTGGCAAAGGAGGAGTTTATTTCAAAGGCTCTTGAATTCATTGTCTCAGTTCCATTTTCTTCACAGTGACCTTTATGAAAATCTACTGAGATTCTTCTTTATTTATTTGTCATTACACGATGACATAAGCCTACTGTTACTGTGCTACAGATAAATCACACTCAGTTAGGCTAAATGTGAAGTAACAGCTGGGCGGTCACAACAAAATAGATTTTTTTTTTTTTTTTTTTNTTTTTTTTTTTTTTTTTTACCTGTTAGCTAATGCTTTAACATGAAAGATTTTATGAAGGCAAAAACAAATTTCAGCTTAAGATTTCAGATTTGATTGTTGATAAAATCTGATTTCGGTGAATCTTCTTGGATGAAACATGCCGAGAACGGTCTGAGCTACGTCAACTAGCAAATTTTAGCCTCCTCTGCTTCCACAATGTCAGTCAAACAAGATTACAACCTAAAGCATTTTATGAAACAATTGCACATATCAGTAACTAAAAGGCCAAATATAAAGAAATCAAAATCATACTTTGTGATTCTGTGCTACATACATTCAACACCCCTGAAGAGAGCACCAGGGTGTGTTTATGTGTGCACTGTATGTGTGTGCATGTATGTGTGTGTACATGTGCGTGATATTGTGACAACAACAAGAGCTGATCAGAGCGCCAGGCTGGAGTTAACCATGATGAAATGCCTTGTTAGTGCTGCGAACACAGGCAGCTGCACCTGTCCCTCATCTAATGGCAAATTACTGCACCCAAATCAGCAACCTGAGGCCCAATACATTGTGTGCATGAGAGAGAGAGAGAGAAAGAGAGAGAGAGAGAGAGAGAAGCATGATGGAGGTAGGGAGGCTTGATCAAATGTCAGAAGCAATACACTGTTCTGCAAGGAATTTATTCATGACAAGGCCAACACCATAGTGATTCTCAACATTCGAATGCCAAGCCAAGCCTTGTGGAGAACCAATCTGCCATGGAGGGAGCAAAATTACATGAACACCTAAACACACAGGCATTCACACACACACTAGCATAATAGCATAAGAAAGGGACTATCACTTTAAGAGTAAATGTCATATTATATCATCTTATGAGCTACCCCAATGATATGGCTGCAAAAATTTGACATAACTTCCAAGAGCAACCAGCATTGGTGTAAAACTACCAGTAGTTTCAATCAGTTTTACGCTGCAATGCAGTGTTGTGCACATCAACATTAAACTACAGCACTGAGGAGGTCCCCCTTTAAGGTATCCACATTATCGACCATACTGCCATCGTCCTGCATATTTTCCAAATGACTCCCTGATGGCTTGAGTGTCCATGCAGCAGCTGCAAAAAGCTGGTCTCTGATAATGGCTACATCTGCATCCTGCATGCACTCTTCATTGAATTACTTCCACATCTCCACGCCAGGAGATGAAATGTGAGCCAGGCTGAATCCAACAACTGCTAAAACATATGCTTGGCATTATAAAGCCCAACAGAGTGAGCAGGGGGCAGCCAATAGGTCAGATCTAAAGGAGATTATCCATTTCCCCATGTACAAACCCAACTAATCCTCTAAACTCTTTCATGACTGTCAATACCAACAACTCTCAGAAGGGGAAAAAGCAGGAGAGCTGTTGCGTACGCGTGTATGGGAATCCACGTGGAGCATTTTACACAAGCTATAATATTGTATATGTAGTATCTTAGGATTTCCTAATAGCTTGTCCAGTCCAATTTGATAAGGAGGCATGAGGTCCCATGAGGTCACTGGGGTCATTCCTTTATTAATTTAGGTCAAATAATCCCAACTGCTGGCTACTAGCTAAATTTCTCAACATCAGGAGCAGGCTCATTGAGCAAGTACCATCCTTAAACACAGAGACAGAGGATCTTCAAGAAGATATGGCTATTTGTTCCCCATCACTGAACCCTTAGCCAACTGACTGGTCCACTCAGGTGTAACGCATCACCTCCATGCCCTTCCTGTGCTTTCTAAATGACCAGGAAGACATGGCTGACAGGTAATTCGCAAGCTCAAAAAGCCAATATGTGGTAGAAAATTACAAGGTGCATGCTCTTGTCCAAGTACAGACACTTCTACTTTCACACAGAATGTGTTTCACCTGCATATTCTGATACTTTATGTGGCGTAGTTCATCATTACTGTATGCAAGATAAAAGAGAAGAAAAACAAGATTTATATGGAATTAAAAGGAGGAAGAGGATGAGAGGATGAAGAAGCATATGCAGCAAGCATCATGGCTTCTTGTGGTAACATTTAGACAGCCGGCCCCAGAGTATTCCAAGAGAGTACACATTGACTGAGTGAGAATGGAGTGGATGAAGTAAAACTGGCAGCAGGAAGGAATGAGAAGTTGATCTTTTTTCAGTCTGTTTCGTTCACTTTACATGCCTGTAACGCAAAAAAAAAAAAATNAAAAAAAAAAAAATGAGGCAGTCCACTTATCTAGGGAGAGACTGGCCTTTAAAATCCACTGCGACAGGCTGACTGGGCTGCTCAAGCTGATGGCTGTTTGCCCTCCATCTCCTTTTCTCTCCCAACAGTCTGGCTCTTGTTATTCGCTCGCTCCATCTCTTGCTTTCTAGAGAGTTCAGATGGCTGCAAGGATAACCATGATGGCATGTTGGAAGCCTCTTTGGTAGTGAAGTCTATCTCTCTCCCACACACATACAGAGAAAATTCTCCTTATTAGACAAGCTTATGCTCAAAAATATCACTCACAACTGGGCTTGCAAAGTCAAGATAAGCTCAAATTGGCCAGTGGCAGGAAAATCATCGCTAACACATTGGAACTTTATTAGCAATCAGTGCAATCCAGGAGTCAGATGCCTCCTGGATTGCACTAAGCCTATTACAGGTCGTTGTGCTTTTGACAAGGCTTGACAACAGCTGGAACGTGTTGCACTAACCAGTGACGTGGACCGACCGAAAGGTAATCCCACTGAAGTGAGCCAATCAGCCGCTAAGGAGGCCGTGGGCAGACTAGAAGACAGAGGAGGGGAGGGAGAGGAGGATGTCAGGAGAGGAGGAAGGTCATTCACCAATCTGCTACCTGAATAAAATATTCCAATCAACAACATATAATATTTTTTACCCATAATGAAACCCTCAGCGACCGCACACCCCAGCTGGTGTATCAGTTAAGAAGTAAATGAGAAAGATGGGGAGAGCAACAGAGAATGTTGACAGAGAGTGGGAAGGAGAAAGAGAAAAGAGCTTATTATCAAGTTAATTGTTTCTAGGCCCCTAAGGTCCTCCACTGTCTCCCTCTGATGAATCCAGTAAAGAGGGACAGAAGGATGGGTGAATCTGGTTGAGAGAAAGAAAATATTCAGGGAAAATGAGTGCCTGACTCTTCTTCTGCATTTATGATATACAGAGTCGTGATATTTGGCATTCATGCACATTGGATTTTGTCTCAAGTCAAACCTTTCAAACCTCAATGGTTTTTCTTTTTTTAATCACTGACAGCAAGACCTCAAATGAATTCAAAATGAAAAACCACGAGATACTTGTTGGATTATGTTCAGATTTCTCTGAACTGAAGCAGCCTATAAAACGAATAATAAGGAAGCACATAAAAATCCTCGTATATTTCTTGTCAACTGGGGGCATAAAGGGTTTATAGACAACACTGTGTGAGAGTTTCAACCTCTTTGCCATCTTTTCTGTGGCTACAGAGAAGCATTTTGCATCACAGTGGATACAAACACAAAGAAGACACGGATGGCTGAGAGAAATCTAAGAATTACGATCATATGCAACAATTTCACAAATAACTTACTAAATACAAGTTGTACCTCCTCCATGCATTATAATTTTTGTTATGAAAGGATTGTAGGGTTGAAGCTTAGGGTGTGAATAGAAAGTGAAGGATGAGTAATGACATCACACTGAGGGAAGGTTTGACACTTTATCCAGTCTCTGATGTGGCTCACCTGGGGGTTGATTGAAATTATAGCGGCCATCACGCCACCGCAATCCTGGGAAGCGCTTTTTGGAACTGTTTTCATTTGCCATTGGCTTTTGTTATATTTATAAATTAAAATCTGAGCTACCTAATGAGAGAAGAGCAGGCTGGACCAAACCAGTGTGGCCTATGCTGGAGCGACCACAGAACCAGAACAAGCCAACCGGAGGGATCGCGTCCAGGACCTGAGTCAGGCCCTGCGAGTGAATCAAACCTCCCAGACAGGGAGAGATTACAGTCACGAGGGTGAGAAAGGAACATCTCCACGTTAATTGCATCACGTAGGGTCATACTCTCAGGTTGCGGACATGTTCAGCTGAAAAGTAGGCAATGAGTGTATCTTCCGCTATAGCCTAGCATCCGGCTTTTGTAACATTTTCTTCAACACTGGCAATTTTTATCAATTGGCTGTTTTTTTGTTTTTTTTTTATGAATGCATGGCAAGTCAATTATTCTTGGCAACTAAAACCACATGGTTATGGTTAGAGCTAGATCATAGTCATGGTTAAATGATGAAAATACTGCCCACTCTAACACTGTAGTATGCAACAAAACCCAAAAATAGCTCAAAAATATACAAATAAATACACAAAATTAAAAATATTGTTGCTTTGTCTCTATTTCGATATTTCACAGCCGTACCGGGGCTTAAAAGTGCTGTTGATGGCTGAAAACTATTCTATATGGATGCTGGTAGTTGTCTGGGTCAGCACAGACTTGTTGTCTAGCGTGCACATCCTCAACTATGAGCAAAATATGTTAAAAAAAAAAAAAAANTAAAAAAAAAAAAAAAGTTCGTCAATACCACACTAATCGATTAGAAAAAGACTCCATCCTCCTGCTTGTTTACAAACGTGCTCTGTTTTTGGCCTGATTGTTCCTTTAGTTTCTATCGTAACTCATAATGAGAGTTTTAGATTCACTTTGACTTTCTCCTCCAAAAGGCCCCCCCCCCGCAATCACCACACAGCTCAATGTCTGTACTCTATGTCTGTACTTGTGAGTTCAAATGACATTGCCAGTATTCCCTTCTGCTATTGGTTATCTAATAACTGCCATTTGGAGACAGGAAACAGCATACATTGTTGAAGTTTATTCACAAGCAGACTCTACTGACAACTTTTATAACAAGATAGAGGAATGTAGCATCTATCCTGGTTTCACCCTACGCAGATGGCACTCCGGGAAGTGCAGGCATGCTGGACAGTAGAACTAAGTGTGTGTATGTGTATGTGTGTACTCAATAGGACAGAGCAGAGCACGGTGCGGGCTGTCGGTCTCTGCAGCCTGGGGATTCTTCTGTCCACGCGCATCAATCATGTTACAGCCGCGCTGCCTTGCAGGAATAATGGCCTACTCCCTACTTGGCTTTACTACCTCTCATTCATTCTCTATGCCTCTCTCTAATCATCCACTTTTCTCTCTCTTTCATTCATTCCCTCTCATTTCTCCTCTGTTCTTTCTTCTTTTCTCTCTCACTTCATTTCTCTCATCCTGACATCTCTCTTCTCCATCCACTCCTCCCATCTTTAGGCTACGGGGGGTTTAAGCACGTTAGGGGGCATGGCTATAAGCATTACATCTTCTCTAGATGTTGACGTTGCAGGATTCTCCTCCATCTCATTAATTTCTTCATTACCACCTGACCATATTTCCCAAAGGAAGCCTTAAAGGAGTGGACAGACGTATTGTTGTAAGCATATCAATCTTTAAAAATAACATGAATTGATGAGTGTTAATAACAGCGCAACACAGAGGACTAATGATCAGCAGGTGAAGGTAAATGAAGGACAAGATACAGGAAGAAAATGCAAAAGCCATCCATAGCCCATCCACTAGCGGTTCATCTAGCCTCCTTCTGCTAAATGTTCCTCCTAAATTAATATTTTCAACTATATAAAAGACAAATATTAAAGCAAAGCAATTGCATATGTTTAAAAAGTTGATTCATTGTGTCTCCGGTTTTACTTGTGTTTGCCTGCTTTAGAGCAGTGGCGATATACACTTAGGAGCCACAATGCCACTTGTGTATGTACGTGCATGTGCCACCAATACATTCACGTACATACACATATATATACCCACACTATCCACAGTGGGATTCATCAACCCATGCACATTTAACCAGGCTGAGGGCCATGCCAATGGTATCCACAAACAATCATCGATCTACAATTGTACCACACACTCACTCACACACACACACACACACCCCATCCAACCAGGTGGTCGACTCGTCTTACAATAGCTCATTTCCTGGCCAAATAAACACTCCAGTTGAAGGCACTGACTGTGAGTGTTTGTCGTTTCTAATGAATTGCTTACTGACTGGCCTGTACTGAGGTGACTAGAAAGACATAGGAGCAATAGAAAATCTCTCTTCCTCTTTCTTTCTCCCTCTCTCTCTCTCTCTCACACGCACCACACCACAGGGTGATCTTAAAGCAGGAATGTGACAGCCCATGCAATCGGACAAAACGTCTAGTTTGAAAAGCTGACATACAACAGTGTTGCCATAGCTACTGAGAAAGAGAGAGGCGAAGACAGAGACAGGAGGGAGAGAAGGGGCTAGACTGCAAAGGAAAATTAATTTGTGTACAAGGCCATGTTGCAAAGAAAATTGTATTTTTTTCTCTTTCTCTCTCAAATAGGGACCAAGGGAGAAGCCACTGTTAGACCAGTAAGTGATGAAGGTGTATGTCCATGTGCATATGTGTGTGTGTGCATGTGTCTACAGCCAGCCTGATGTCATGGGATTGTGGGCTGAAGTGTTGCAGGATGTCGGGAGGCACATTATTACAGAAGCTTTTAAATAAAACAGACTGAAAGACTTCAAATAAGACACAGCCCGTGGCACAAGATAGACACTTTTCTAAAGGAAAGACAAAATGGAGGAAAACTTTGCATACGTCACTTTGACACACACACACACACGCACGCACACACACATACACGTACAGAGGGAGAGAGAGTTAGAGAAAGATTTTTCTCTCTTTGTGGTATGACAAGTTGTCAGAATTCCACGGTTCTCTAAGTAGGTCATGCAGCCTTTTCAGAGTTCCACTCCTCCCCACGCTGCATCAAAAATGCATAAATCCCTGCACATTCTCCATGCTAGCAGCTTCCCAGGCCGACTAAAGCACATCTTTAGTGATTCTAATCCCATCAAAGGTGGATCTGCTGGTAGTAAACACAACATGGGATAAAATGCCTTCTCTGGTGGTTACATTAGAATCTCTATAAAGTTATCATGGAGCTATCCATGTAATGATTAGATGGAAGTGGTAACGGATGATGTACATACACAAAGCTATGTTTGGGTGATCTCGGTAAAATAAAGTGAAAATGAGCACAAGGGTTGGATAGCGATGCTATCGATGGAGCTACACTCCACTACACTCAAGGTACCTTTTCACAGTGTGGAAATGTCAGGACTGATGTTCTCGAAGCCTCTGGAAGTGCTGTGTGTGTGTGGAATCACTGTCAGACTTATGATATACAGCAGCAAAAATAATCTGCCTGCATTATTCAAGAATTCAATCAGGAATACTTATTAAATGCAGCACTTGTTATTATTATAATTGATCAAATATAAAGATATTTTATCTTTTGTTACATATGACAACAATGCTTCATGTCAACCCTAATCTCTCTCTCTCTCTCCCTCTCCCCCTCTCTCGCTCTCCCTCTCTCTCTCTCTCTCTCTGGGTATCAAGTTGATCCATAGATGAATAATTGAATAGATCGCAATCATAGTCTTCCTCTGTTACATCCCAATCTCTGACCACTGAGCCACCCATGGGACCACAAGTGACAGTCATCACCAATGACTCTTTGTGACTGCATCACCTATCACAATGTTCCTGTGTCTGTGTATATACCTGAATAATTTAAGAGAGAGCAAAGTACCCATCCTAAAAGACATGTAAGGAAACCGCATAAAGGAACCACTTTGAACTTACAACGGAGTCTGCATTACATCATACTAATCAATTTATCAAATCTATTTATAGCTAGATGCAACCCATGGCATCACCTCCGACATCTGAAATGTTACACTCTCACCTAAAGGCCATTCTAATTTCCTAGGATATAAGTTTTTGATGAAATGGTTCTTATTGATTTTTTTTTTTTTTAATTTTATTTTTATTTCATTTTATTTTTTTGTGCTCCTGGTGAAAATCCAGCAGGAGAAAGGATTTATTTCTCATTTCACCTGGGCCACATACATTTTGCCTGGTGGTAAACACTTGCTGCTCTAATCTTGTTCTAAATCATGCACATAAGACATGCACGCCCATAAAGAAGTGAAGGCAAATGTCTGTACACACACACACACACACACACACACACACACATACACATACACATACACTGATCAGCTTCGTTGGAAAATAAATTCTTTTGCTCTGCAAAAGAAAATCTTAAGTATGCTACAAATTCAGCACAAACAATCATTTTTTTTCCTGTTGAAGTTAAGATGAAAGTGCTGAGCAGTGTTTTGAAGGAAGAGAAAACTGCTTTGCTGCTGTCCTCTGGGAGTGCGTCAGTACGTCAAAATTTAATATTAATGAAAACCACAAATGCTGTCAATAAGAGTAGAGTGTAAGAGGCTCGCCTTAAAGACTCACCAAAAGACAGCATTGAATTCTGTCTTATAATTAAATCAACTAGTGTTAGCCACTTTCAGTTTTACAATCTGCAGTGTATACAGGACAGGAAAGATGCTTGTGTGTGCGCATATATGTGTGCTTGTGTGTGTGTAGAGAGGGAAAGCAGAATACAGTGTCAAATTAACCTCTATCTGTGATTATTGAAATAAGTAGAGGGCTCCCAAAAAGGAAATACTGAAGTGAAGTGCTATTATCTTAACACATACAGTACCAGAGCAAATCTGTTTAGTTACTTTCTACATCGTTTAGCACAGCTGGATGTTTAACTCTGTTCAGCGTTTTCTGTCAAAGAACCAACCAATGAAAAAAAAAAAAAAAAAAAAACTGGGTTCATATCATGATTTTAAAGATTTTGGTAACATACGCAAGTAAAAGTTTTATGGAGCAATTGCACATAAGTTGCAGTGTAGAAGCTAGCTTACTGTAAATATGTTTAACAGCCATGACAGAATCACAGGCAGACTATTGAGAAGGAGAAGCAAAGCCCCTTTCAGACATGAGTCTGTTTAATTGCTGGCATCACCTATCTGTTAAAGTGGTGCTTTTGGCCATTCAAACATTTCATGGCGAAGTGCCATAAAGGCTGTGTTCAAACATTTACAACACTCAGAGGTGCAATTCTCGCACAATACTGTATTTGGCACATCTGCCAGGTGAGACCAGGTATTATATACTATGTATTATATGTAAGATACGTATAATACAGAAGGTGAGATTGTTTGAGTCAATTATACAATGGCGTCTCTCACGTTGCAGTTCAGCTTTCTGCTTATCTGGAGAGCAGCGCTCTAATTTCTGCATCAGACTAATTTGCAGCCATTTTATCATTCAAAGGTATGTTATCAAGGCGCAGAATTTAAAGCATCATTTATCAATCTTGCATGATTGGTCCGCACACTACACACAAAAAATGCTAAAGTCAGAATGCTATAATCCAGTTCAGGTCTTTGCTGGTAATGTGTATGTATTTATTAGCACGTGTCATGATGTTTTCACAATTCTTACTACTGCTTAGTAAAATTGCCGGGGCTACTTTTACGCGAAAAGTGACTTGAGGTGCTTTTCAAACATGAGGCTGAAGTGTTAAATTGCCAGCTAATTAACAGAATGGGGTGGATATCTGAAAGGCTAAACAAATAATACCATATGGTGTGTAATCTTGTGTAGCCGGATCTCCGTCGTTAAAATTCCATTTATGAACATTCTGATGCATCACTTTTAGCAACTATGAGTTTGAACATGCCCTTTTCACCAAATGACATCTGTTTGATTTCTGTCTGAGTGCAATTAAGTTATCTTTGCATAATTTAATTGTTCTTAGGTATTTTTACAACCTACTGTTTTTCTGCTGTCTTGTACAGAAAACAGCGCAACTCTCCCCCCATTGTGTAAAACCATAAGAACCTAAAAGCAGTAGCATATTTTATACTATTTTATGGGAATCCGATGTGTAAATCACATATACAAAGAGGATAAATACCTGGGACATTTCATTAAAACATTTTTTAAATCAGAAAAAAGGGTAACAATCAGACTCTGTTAGCTTGGCCCATGTTACAGTGCATTTCATTGTACACCGGAACCCTGTAGGGTTAGTCTTATGCTTCCCCAGAATCCCAGACCCAGACCCTGGTGGAGGCAAAGCTGTACTTATTTTCATCTCAAGAAGAAGCCAGAAAGATGTTCTCCCAGTCAGGGGTTGTTTTGGCCTGCAGGGGGGAGGGATAGGAGTCTTTTTCAGTTTCAATCTCCCAAACTTTTACAGCATAGGCAGCTGAGCCTAATGAAAGCTGCTGAGCTCCTGTAAACACGGGCTACCAGGCAGTTACGCTACAATAAGCTCTTTCTCCTTCCTTTCCTCTCTACAATGCCCACTGGCTTCGTTCTGATCCCAGCAAACCAACAACCTTTCGCATGCAGCGTATCATACAAAAACCAAGAGGCAACATTGAAATAGTTACACCTCCAGGGCCTGAAAACAGCACTCTTCCACCATTTTTTGTTCTTGTTACCTAAGTCTTTGTGTGTGTGTGTGTGTGTGTGTGTGTGTGTGTGTGTGTGTGTGTGTTTCAGTCTGTGTACATGTGTGTGTTTGAAATGTAGCACTGTTTACTTGAGTGAGAAAATCCGGAAGTCCCACTCGTGCCCTAGGGTTTGCTCTTAATTGCCCCATCACAAATAGGTCAAAGCAGTTCATTACAAACAGACAAAACAAAAGACAACACAGTGTACCACCGCAGACTGCTTGGTTTTTATAACTCCATTTAATCCTCAGAAGACTTTACAGCTTCTATTTTAAGACATGTTTAAAGGCACGGGGCCACTGTAATGCACCTAAAAGACATCGTATATAACAAGATAAAGACGACTAACCATTACAAAGCCACACAAACTGCTGCAAAAAAGAGGTTCAAAGAAATATATAAGGAAATTTATGAAGCGTCCCTCCCTGCCGCTCTGATTGCCTATGTGTGTGTCTGTGTGTGTGCTGCCCTCTCCGACAGGCGGTAATGAATAAAATAACAGCAAAGGAAGATGAACTACTTACTCCGTGAATTCATCAGGCAGACATTGGCATGCACCACTGCCTCCAAGATGGCTGCTTCTCTGCCCTCCTGCTTGTAAATTCTGTCTGCTACAGCTGACAGCGGAAAACCACCAGCGCAGGTGAGAATATGCTTGAATATGTCACGGAGCAGAGAGGATGTCTGTATGAATTTGCTGCGTGGTTGAAATACAGAGCTTCTGTTTATTTTTCCACAGGCGATATCATGAAAAATAAATCTACAATGCTTGGGAAATAACTTTAAATGGTCCATAATATTCAGCTTTTATGATGTTATTTTCTATTGTATAAAAATTCTATTACTGGCGACGTTATCTTTGTGAATGACTCTAGTTTGATCAAATTTAAAGGACCATACCAGCGATCATGCATGTTTGAGCCCAATACAACCTGCATATATGTTATTACGTTACTGAAAAGCACTTTCCCACATATAAAACCATATTTTAGTTTTTCTGTTATTTTTTTCAAATCCCCTAGTCTTTCAAAATCACCCACCTTAAAATTCAATGTTTTGCCTTCTAACACTTTTGCATGATTGTAGAAGGGATGCTCATTTTCATTTCTTTGTGAAGACGACAGCTTGTCTTCTCCTCAGACTATATTCCCTGGCGGAGACATATACTGTCTTCCATTTAGCTCGGTGTTGGATCAATTAAATAAAGTTACATCAATAAAAACAAACCTAATACCGTTTACTGTGATGGATTACGTGTTTTAAGTCTCTGCTAGTTGATTTTAATAGCGTACTGGAATGAACAGAAGTCAATGGCAGTCTTGAAGGTAGATAAAAAAAAAAAAAAAAAAAATTCAAAAATTTTATGTTAAACTAGTACATTTTGGGAAATGGTTGGCAGTAATGTAACATGCACATGATTGTATATATGTTGGGCTAAAATATGCATGATCGCCAGTATGTTCCTTTAAGGCTAAACCTAATATGGAACCCCTTTAAAAATGCTGCTGCATCTCATAGTATGAGAAGAAAATAAACAGAATCCCTGAAAATGGAGGCAATTTTCTGTACAAAGCATCAAAGAAAATAACAGTTGGTCAGGTATAGTGATAAATGTGAAATGATGTGATGAAGGCAAAGGAGTGTGACCCCAGAGGTTCTCCTTCCACGTGTTTGATGTGTCTCCTGGAGGATGGCAATGCCCCACAGGAGCAGGCCAGAAGGCCTTTGATGAGGCACCTCCTCTGGCTGTGATCGGGTACCAGTGCTCCTCTCTGCCACTGGAGCTGCTGCTTTACATCTGCTGCTGAATACAGGCCTTCAGTTGTATTGTAGAAGCTTAGATACGGTGTGTTTAAGGAGATCAGAAGTCATAACAAATATGACAAGACTAATCAGACATAATTTCAAAATTCTATATCAATCTCTTCTACTGCTGTTGCCACATGAAGATAACAGCACTTTTTCCTGTTTCAGCTTTCTATGTAATGTTAATCAAAATTCATAGGTTTGCAAGACAAAGGAAGCATCAAAAAGACAGCGAAAACTCTTAAAACGTCATACGTGGTCCCTGGAGTTTCACTATATCGGATGCACATGGCTGAGACAAACGTAAGCGGAGGAAATATTTCAAATGTGCTCTCTGTCAGAAAAGACAGAGTGAGGGCGTGATGGAGTGAGGCAGGAAGGACGGAAATAAAGAATGGAAGGAGAAAAAAAGACGGTGGAGTTCAGGAATGACAAATGAAGAGTACATGAGAAAGGGAGACACAAATTGGGGAAGGAAGCTTTACAGATAGAAAGAGGAGAGAACATCAGAAAAGGAAGGAGAAAAGGAGCAAGGAGCGAGAAAGCGAGCAAGGGAGGAAGTAGAAAAGTTCCATCACTGCTGCGATGATGTGGGTGGAAGACAGCGCGTGGGTAGATACATGGGAGAGAAGAATGCAGAGGGAACTGGCTCATGATGCGCTCCCTCTCTCTGTCTATCTCTCTCTCTCCCATTCTCTCTCTCTCTCTCCTTAGCAGCAATGCTGTTCTCTTTTCTTGTTTCCACATTCCCGCACACAGCCACAAATCGCTGGTTGATAATGATGGCTACAGTTATTATCGGAACAAGGGGAACCATGCCTCCGCTTGTGTGAAAGTGTGTGTGTGTGTGGAGTCAATTGCTTTGAAGGAACAAAGATTCATGTCAATCATCGACAAGCAATCCCACCCCTTACTTACAGCCTGTTTCATCATTGGTGGGAAAGACAAAGATGGAGCAAATACGCTGATGAGATCTTCACACATTCTCTTTTAAACGTAGTCATCTCATTCACTTTCTACCCACTCACACACACGCACACAACCATTTGATGTTTCTACTGGTCGCCAAGGAAATGGGTTTTTGCTCACATCCTGCTCGGTCAGCCCGCAGCACGTTGCCATGGCAACAGAGAACCTGTTGAGGGGTTAACTGCATCACCCGTGATCAGGAGAAAGGTTTTCATGTAATGGTATTTAGAGATTTGAATTGGTCCGCTGCCAAAGTGTATGTGCGGAGCTGTTAAACGTGTATCTGTGTTTGTTTGACGTAGCATGCGCTGACGTGCTTCTGCTTCTTTTCTTGTCTGCTGCTTATCAGTTTCTCCTGTGTGCGCGAAACAAGAGACTGACAAGGGGTAAAGACAAAACATGAAGGAGACCAAATGGAAGACAATAATAAATGGTTTTGTCACCATGGTTGCAGAAGTTCCATATATTTTTAAATGAACCAATTCATCATAAATCTGTGTTGAGCGTGTCACACTCACGCTCCCTCTGAGCTCACTGCAGATAAGGAGAAATGTTTCACAAGCTGAGAAGCACTTCAATTAGATGCATGACTGTCATTATAATGGCAGCCCACACACACACACACACACACACACACACACACAGNGCATGACTGTCATTATAATGGCAGCCCACACACACACACACACACACACACACACACACAGAAATCTATACACAAATATACACATGGATCAATAAACTGCCTGTGTGAGCATGAGAATGAAGAGGTTTCAGGTAATGAAGAGGTTTTAGGTTAACAGTCGCTTCCTAACCACATAAAGGTAAATGCCATTCAATTTAATAATCTCCATATACTATTACTGCATCGTATTTTGGGTCAGGAAGCAGAAAACTGATAATTTGATAAAGAAGACTGATTTGTGACGTCACTCCTCCAAAGTAAAACCACAGCAACATTTTTAATCATGTTCTCTGTCAAGCTGTACCTCCATACGATATCACCTTAAACGTCGCCTTTCTACTGTCTGATAACAGGAAAGAAGAGATATTTTTAAATTTTCCTTAGACATAAAGAACAAGGGATGAAAATTGGATTGTACTGTTTGACTATCAAGCCAATAAGAATTGGACAGAAATGGCATAATGCAGCCGCAATGTAAAATTATTATGTTCATTTTCACCCAAATACATTGTCTTTGCATGACTTGTTGAAGGATAATGACTGACCACAATGTCTTCCTCCTGTGCTCTCGCTGGCTGGAATCACGAAGTAGAGAAATGGAGAATTTCCCTTCCCTGCAGCTGGAAGGAGGAGATGTAAATGTCTGTGTTCTGCCTGTGAGCTTAAGTACAGGCTACAGGTCATAGTCAAGCTAACCTGCTAATTAGAAAATGAGATGGAAAAATATATGAGCTATGTTCCACATTGGCATGAAGCTTTTTTGCACACTGGAAAAATGCAATAATAATTACTAGCCCTAAGGGAAGATCTCAGACAAGATACAGATCCCTATATATTGTCAAATAAAAAGCTTACATTTAACATAAGAAATCTCAGGAAGATCTGTTTGTTTCATCTTTTGCATAATCCACATCTCATCTGCACCAAAACCCTTCTCTGAAATAGCAAAGGATTTGTTTGTTTCCCTGCTTTTTTTTTTTTTTTTAANTTTTTTTTTTTTTTTTAAGATGTACTCCTTTCTCACCTGCTTCTCTCTATCCACATCTCCTCCTCCTCCATTTAATGTATATACTGGTTCACTGACATTTATACATAAAATGCTCTTGGAAGTTATCTAAGTTCAACACTTGCCAAGTGACAGATGTTGTTTGACATTTCACACATGTATAGTCATTACGGGATAGATTGTGTCATGTCAACTCTTCCCTCTTATCAATGTTCAAAAAATATAGCTCAATGCTTTTGAAGCTCAGCAACTATAGTATGTGAGCCTGCACGTCATGCACACACAAACCCTTCCAGTGAGCTTTTAATCACATTAAAATAAATATTACCCATCCTGCTTATATGTAAACACTTGCCACATTTGAAAAAAATTGCCAGATGTGTACCTTTTGGTACCTAATTTTACTTTTGAAGGACCACACCACCCATTTTGCATGTTTGAGTCTAATATATTCAATTTTCATACACGTAAAGTTACTGACAATCATTTCCCAAAGGAAAAAAACATATTTCAGCTTTCTTGATATTTTGCAAAATCACTTAATCTTTCAAAATCAAATATTCAAGCGATACACCCACCTTAAAAATCGATGTTTCGCCTGCTAATAGTTATGCAGCCTTATGAAGTCACGGTCGTTTCAATTTTTCGATAAACGCAGGTCTTCTTTTGGGACTATGGTGGAGAAACATATCAACTCCGCACTTTTTATTGTGCTTAAACGCTAAAATTATGAACTTCGAAAAAAAACCTGAATATATGTGTTGTCCATGATAATGGATTACCTATCCCAAGAACATTTCAAGTATCAACAACTTGATTTTAATAGCATGCCAGAATGAACTGAAACCAATGGTGGTCTGGAAGGTAGGAAAAAAAATTTTAACTCACTGTTCTAGTCATATACTTTGGGAAATGATTGTCAGTAACCTTACATGTGTGAAAATTGAATATAATAGACTCAAACATGCAAAATGAGTGGTATGGTCCTTTAAAGTGTACATATTTGAAGAAATGGGCAAAAACAACAAGGCAAAGACACAATTCTACCCCTTCCTTTTTGAGCGTGAAGGCAACACCCTTAACTCCTCTTTGTGTGCCATACATGACAACACAATCTGTTGACAACACTTTCCCGAGGGGAACTACAATGAGATGCACAAATGTAATTATGTAGGGCCGCACACAAGCATACAAAGCAGGATCGATAATAAGCTCTTCTTTCACTGATCATGACAAACAAGAATTCCCTCAAGTAGGTGTATGTCTGTTCACAAAAACCCTGTCCCACATGCACTGTTGATTATTTTTTGCCTTTTATCTTCTTGGCTTCATCTTGTTGTGATCAAAAGTATTCAGCAAGATGGAAGTCTACTTTGAACATTAGGAAAATGTTAGTCATAAATTGGCTGAAGACACTGAGTTAGTGAAGGATTCCATATAATTCAGAAGTTTGCAACACCTACATGTATGCAGCAGATTGTAGGTCCTCAATAATACACCCGTTGAAGAAAAATAGTTCAGCTAGCATCTACACTACAGGCCAGAAGTTTGAGGCCACCCCCAGATTTAGCATGAGCAGACTGTGCAGCAAGTTAATCCCAAAATGATGTGGGAGAAGGCAGACAGCAGCTATTGAACAGAATGTTAAAACATATAAGCAAGGGAGTTTGGGCAAGGGAGCTGGAACATAACTGGAGTGCCAGTGCACTAATACAGACTGGGCATGCCTTCATTAAACATCAATTCTTAAGCCACAGTAGCTACATAATGTGCTCTTGTTGACAAATTCTTCTTGAAAACTAATTAGTTACATTTATTTGNATTTTTTTTTTTTTTTAAATCTGGGGGTGACCTCAAATTTCTGGCCTGTAGTGAATTAACCAAATTCAAAGCAAAGAAATGAACCAATTAAGGAGAAACAATAAAAAACACACTCATCTCTCCAATTTAATCTCATCCTACAGACAAAATCTCATCTTCACAAAGTCCTGACAGTGATGCGTGCTGACATCCCCAAAACATAACTTCTGTCTGTATATGGACATCTGTGTGTGTGTGTATGTGTGTGTGTCTGGTTTATTCATCTGGTGGTGAATCACTCAGTTCTGGGGGTCCCGGCTGACTTCCTCTTACCCTGCCAGCTGCCACTGAACTTTGCTTCTGCTCTTTCCAGTCTCTCTCTCTCTTCCTGCTTGCTGTCTCTCTGCTGTCAGAATGAAGTGGAATGAATTCTGAAAACATCAACATTTCAACCATTAGAAAAAAAAAACTGTCTGATTTATGTCTGATTGTATTTTGACTCTGTATGGGGCTTAACTGATGCAATTAGAAACCTAGTGAGGAAAAACAAAGTAACTAGCAAAAGCATTTTTGCACCAATGGATACACGTTGAGTCCAGTTTTTTTCACTGCTGGAATGACAGCGGTAATGAGCGTCACGTCTTGTTTCGGATGTGTGTGTCTAACAATCTGTGCAGAAAACATTTTCCCACCCTTCTGCCCCTTTGGAAGAGCCCTTTTGTGGCCTCGTCACAACCAACTGACTGCTCCATTCCGACGTTGCTGGTGAAACAGGATGTTTTATCAGGCACAGCCAGTGGGGACTTGTAGTGTCTGCCCTCTGATCTGTGCTCCCATCAGTTGGGCCAAGCTGCTGGACTAATGGGCATCTGGGCAGATATTAGAGTCTACAGTTCCCTGCTAACTTAATGAGAAAACACTAGTTCCCTACACTCCTCCTGTCAGGGGGTGAAAAAAATGTGTGGAGAGAAAAATGAGGAGGAGAAGAGGAGGGACTGGGGAGCATTAATTAAAGGAAGGAAAACAAACAATGCAGCAAGGAGATTAAGAGAAACAGAAGATGATGGGAAAAGTTGACTAGAAATCACATCAGACTGGACCACAGTACAACTTCACTGACTTCTTGATAGTTTATTCAAACTTAACCTGCCCCTAGAACTGTGGTGTGACAACGCCATTATTTTTGCTAAACCAGTTGTCATAAATAGAGTCACAAATAACACAGAAACCAAACATTTCTCTCTCCAGCCTCAAATGTGATGAATAAACCAGTGCTGTGAGTCACAGCCCAAGAGAGGACCATGCATTACTGCTATGAAATGTTAATCGGCTTGCAAAAGGAGCCTGGACTATAAAAGCAGCAGCAGCAGCAGTACTTGGAAGGGGTGGGGTGTGTGTGTGGGTGTTGGTGGGGCNACACAAGTGTCAGCTGTGCTCCTGGTCTTTTTAGCCACTGGTGTGGAACGGGGCCCGGCTTGTAGGAGGGTTTGAGCAGCATGGACGAAGAGTGTGTGGAGGGTGGCGAGCATGCATGCATGCATGCGTGCGTGTGTGTGTGTATTCACTACTACACTCCAAGCTGCCTAAACAGGGCCCCCTCTGGTTGTGTTCAGGTGCCTGTATGGTTCTACATGGTAAAAACACACTTGTCTCCATCCTCCATCCTGACTACTGCCATGTTTAAGCACTGCATGAGATCTACTACTATCTTACATAAACACATATTCAAAGCAAAAACAAGCACACAGACACACATCTAAATACACAATACACATAGTACAAAACTTTAATTGCAAGCACAAGCACACACACTTTAATACCAAATCCAGCTCATTACTGCTTTCCATTATCTTACCCCTGTAGGTTAAAAACACAAGCTTCACACAGCCATGCTGGAGAGTAAACTTACAGTTTCATTATTCATATTCTTCTCCTTGCTGCAATTTGTACATCGAGCATATTGCATCGAGGGAAAACATACAAAGTATGTTCTTTACGCATACACGTGGGCTGAGATGAAAGTGAAAGTCAAGTGAAAGAGCAAGGAGTCACAGACATTATGTGCATGTACGGTATTATTTACAGGAGATATGAAAGGAAAGCCCAATTAGACATCAGCGCTGCCACGGGCTATGAATGGAAACCCAGTGCATGTATGTGCACGTAAAAATGTGCATTTATCCACTCGCATGCAGCTGCATGTTAAGGTAAACTAAAAGAGAAAAACGTGAACAAGATTAAGAAAATGACGTAATGGATGAGGATGAAAGAGGCTGAGAAGAGCTGCTATATTTACACTCAGCTGCACGCAAGCGCTGTTAGCCAGGCAGAAGACCGTGCTTTGAGTCGGAGCTATAAATAAATCCACTACAGAACTTATGGCAGTTGTGAGCCAAATGAATAGATTTGACCAAGCAAGAGTAATAGGGCTGTCAAAGGTGGAGGGGGGAGACCCTCCACTGCAGGGTCTTTTACAGCTACCGTCCCCCAGGGAGANCAAAGGTGGAGGGGGGAGACCCTCCACTGCAGGGTCTTTTACAGCTACCGTCCCCCAGGGAGAAAACCCTGGGAAGATCCTCACCATGTTGTGTTTGGTGTAAAGAGAGTCCCACTGATCCCCTTGGAAAAAATAAAGTGGTGCATCACTCTGTCTGGATTTGAAAGCGTGGAACGAGCATGTATGCAAACTTATACCAACTCTGATATATGTGGGACGAGGAGAATTCTCACAACGATATTAAAGATCAGTTCAGGCATGAAAAATGAAATCCATAAGCAGTAGCATATCACACAAATAAGTAGCACAGGATAAAAAATCTGCGACTAACTTTGCTAATCAGGATCAAAGTAATTTTTTCATTTACGAGCAATTTTGATTTTGATGTGACGGAAATAAGAAAATACAATAATCATAAGTAATGCAATCAGTTTGTTGTGTGACATGCTAAAATGTGTTATTTAACCTCTTTTTAACCTTATTTACCTGCTACAAACACCAAGAAAACGTGTTGTGATTGGGTGGAGACAAACAAATCTAATATCCATGAGCTGCCAGTAATGAAAACATAAGCCGAAATGACAATTTTAGCCTGTAAAGTGAAATCATAGAACAAAGCTTTTCTTCCATATTTTTTGTATTATTTTTTTTATTTGTCTTCTCCTGAGTGACCTTGCTTCTCTGCACCCCCCCCCCCCCNCCGCCCCGCTCTCTTCTAATCAACTCCGATTTCTTCCCTCCCTCTCTGCCTCCTCATCTCTAACCATCCCTTTCCATCATCCCATCTCTCCTAAGAGTCTCTCTCTTTCTCACTGTTTTTCATTTTAAACCGTAACCCTTAATCCCGCCAAGAGCCAAATCAGCAGATTACACAGTGACTCTCACTCAGACTTTGCCAAGCAGTTTAATGCTCCATTCAGCGAAAGTTAGAAGCAGATTAAACCCAAGATCNCCCCCCTTTCAATCCTGGCACAGGAAGACAACCATGCAACAAGCGACAATGAATCTATTTTAATACCTGCTCACTGGTTAAATTTTAAAAATCTTGGATATGGATCTTTTCAATATATAAACAAGTATTTATATTTAACCCTTAATTATTATATTTCGGTTTGCCTGATGTTGTTGGTGCCAGCATGTAGCAAAGTAAAGCTGTTATCCCCTCTGTCTGTGACATGTATGAATGAAAGAAGAATTACCTTAAAGGCATTGATCTCATGGGTGTGTTAGTCAATAGTGCAACAAGTGTAATGCATAGTGGAGTGAGAAAGAGAAAAATATTTACAATGTGACATCCCAGAGAGTGGTTGTGGACTGCCACCATGATTAAAAGAGTTGCTTCCACTTGGGGGTTAATCAACCTGTTACACAATAATCAGAGGACGTGGCAGCACCAGGGTCCCTGGCTTAAACACAAGCATCCTTTGGCGCATAATGATGATGCGTGACAGGATATTTCCTCCAGGCTGCTGCGCGCTGCACACAGCAGACATCCATCACTAACAAGCAGAGGGTAGAGGTGGTGTAGATGGGGGAAGAGTGATGGGGAGAACGAAATTAAAGAGGGAACAAGGGATGTTGTAATACAAGTGTGGGGGTGTGGATTGCTGGTTGCCTTGAGGATCAAAGAGCAGGCAAGAAGGGCGGAGGGGGTAAATGGTGGTCTTCAAAGATATTTGTGATGTGTGTGGCGTGCATACGTGTTTACGGTGAAAAAAAAAAGCAGGTGTTTCTATGGGAACCTTGTCTGTGTCAATGTACAATATGTTACATATGTTACATGTGCACTGAGCATACTGACATATGCTGCACATGTTACATCCAACAGAGCATGAATACACATATGCAGACAGCAAAGTTTCCTCCAGAAATATATACAGCTTCCTATTTCCTCCTGTAATGATTTTTTCACAGCATCTTTGTCCCGTCCCCACACACACACGTGCTATCTTTTGCTATATATATTCATAACACAGTTTTATGTATTTATGTTGATTTATTAAAACTAAAAGACAAAACTAAGGCATTTAATATCATATCACCCTTTCCTGTGCCACGTCAAATCGAGTTTTACTGAATCTTGTTTCAACAAGCCATGAAATCTAAGGACCTCTCTACGTACTTCAAGACATAATAAATAATAGTGTTGGGGCTCAGATCCAGAGTAGAATGAATTAATAAAGCATTTAACGATCCGAGGAAGCCAGTTGGCTAAGGAATGTTTGGAACAATTCAGACTTGGAGTTGATTGTCCAGCCATACTCGAGAACTTAGCAAGAGAGTCCTGTCAGAAATGATCAGCTAGAGATGGAATAAACTGAAGGTCAACCATCTTTGCAGCATCAAACATAGTTTTATGGCAATGAAGCTCAAAGGAGACCTCTCCGGTTTGCCAAAAACACTTAGAGGATTCTAAGAAAAACTGAGCTGTGGTTTGAATGCTAAGTGGCTATGACATCCCGACAGTGAGGAATAATCGTGGCGGTATCATGGATATGGATCTTCTCAGTGGCAGAACTAGGAGACTGGTGAGGATTGAAAGAATGATGGATGGAGCCACATGCAAAGCAGGTCCTTGACAAAAATCTAATGCAGGGCCCGACCTCAGACTGATGCCATCCTTCACCTTCAGCACAACAGTAACCTCCAGCACACAGAGACAATGCGGCTGAATGAGAATGAAAGCGGAGATACAGTATTTGTAGATTACAGTTCTCCAACACTAAGACTTCAACGTGACACAATTTACGATTATCTAAGGTATACAAAGAAGAAGGCTAAGAAGTTCACAAATAGCATTGAAAAAGTACTGAAAAAAGCATCTGATCTCTCTCTCTCTCTCTCTCTCTCTCTCTCTCTCTCTCCCTCCCTTTCCCTCTCTCTCTCTCTCTCAAACAGAGACTGTGCTACAAACTCTGATTGGTGGTGGCAGATCTATCTCTCCAAGTTTTATTTTTTTCCCTGTGATAAAGCCTGGGGAAGACGTGCCACCTCCACAGCCATCCTGATCACCCAGCCCCCACACCCACTGTTCCCACTGGGTGGTGTTTTCCTTACCCAATAGCCACTGGCCCCGCTACCGTGACTAGCATGACATGTGACAGGAGCACCACATGGCCTCTAAGACTACTCTGTTCTGACCCTCTGTAGGTCTGTTCCCCCCAACTGGCTGGGAACACCCCACAACAAGCTTTGTCATGCTCTTCTTCGTCCCCCCCATTGGTGCACATATACACATAAATGTATGGCCATGCAATTAAACCAACATAGCGACATACATACATGTACAACACAAGTCAGAAGTGTGACATGTAATCAAGTTGAACAGATGCAGAAATGTTTTGCCTCTTCCATCTTGTCAATGTGCTGCTCTCACTTCATTAATAGGGAAATAAACATGTCAGGTTGTGTTCATACCAGTCACCTGCAACTCAAGCTGAGCTCTGCTGCTTTGCTTTCCAAAATCCTCTTTTCTTTTACCTTCACATCTCATCTTTATCTCTCTCCTGTGATTTTCTGCTTCATGCTCTCCTTTACCTCCTGTTATTCGTTTTCTTTTGCACCGTTAGTCCATAAACGCTGGCTACACACTGCGATTTTCTAGTACTTTAGGCCAGTTCACCTTAATTATTTAGGTGTGACCTACTAAAAAACAGATCGCATCAATAAATTCTTCCCATGTCCACTATGAGAAACAGCTACAGCCTTTGTTCATCGATATTTCCTTGGTGAGTTGAGATCTGAGCACAGATGACGTTCAATCTCCAGTGCCTAACCCGCTGCTTTAATATTTCAATTACCCTCATGAATAAATGAAATAAATAGGTGCTAACATTATTCTTGCTCTGCCTTTGATGCGGTGGGAGGAAACTGTGACAAGCAACAGATGTAGTAGAGATGTAGAGATGTAGTTCCACAGTGATTTGGGACAAATGGATAAAAACATTTCTCTCCAGGTTTTGCAGTTCAGTTTTCTCCTCTGTATTTCCTCTTAATCTCTGTGGATAACTTACAAACTCGTGATACAAGGAGAAAAATCATTTTGTGAGTAAAATAATTTTGAGCTATACCAATTCTTTATTGCATAGGCTGCATTATGAAACCCCCTAAACACCAGCAAGCGTCACATCTGAACCCAGACTTTCAGGCAAACTGTGACTGATCAATACAAGTAAATCAATAGAAGATCTGCATGGAAATCAATGGCTAAGGTAGCTTTCACAGAATGAGATTAGGGAAGGTTTACTGGATTTCGACATGGTTAAGAACAAAAAATACCCAATTCAAAATCTAGATGAAACAATGATAACACAGACTTCATAAAAAGGTATCTCAAAGAAACTAAATCAAAACAGCTTCACAACAGCTTCTTTGTTGTCCTCCTTTTCCTATTTCCTCTTGCATCATTCCTTCTCTGCCTCCAAGCTTCGCCCCCATACGCTGTAGCTTGCACGGCTTTTTCCATCTGTCACAGCTTATTTAGTGTAGCATCAGAGGCTAGCGGACCTTTCTTTTTCAGACATCTGTGACATTTACATTTGCCCTCTATCAAAGAAATGAGAACAGTCTTGACCCCGCAATCCCCCTTTGCCATCGTTGTCACACACTCTGTCTTGAGGAACAACCAAGCAAACACCAATTCTTCCCCATCGCTCTAATGCCTCTGACAGCGTGAGGGGGGGGGGGTGAATGAAGAGGAAGAGACCAAAATTAAATACAGCAATATTTTAAACAATTTCCTGTTATATTTTCAACCTCATTCTTTTCTTTGACCACAGTTTTGCTGCTTTCTTTATTTAGTATGAGTGCTGTGACCACTGCACATGAGCACACAATCAACTGATTAAAATGTAGAACTACAACTGCATGTTTCACCTCATAAAAAAAAAAAATAAACAATGCACCACTGCACAGCCACTGCTCAGTACTGTTGAATAATTTATTGAAGCTGAATTCTTAGATTCATGTCTGGAAACCCGATTTGAAGTTAAGATGTAAAAGAATTATGAGAATTTAAAAAGTGGCTCTGAAAAACATTCCTAGTCATTATTATTTGTCTGTTTTTTGTTTGTACTGGGTATTATTTATCCATTTTCTGAAAATAAGTTTCAATCTGTCAAATACACTAATAAAATGTTGACAAAATCGGCAAAAATAAATAAATAAATGAAATTAAAAAATCACAAATTCTGAGTGGGACTGCGGCAACGAAAGAAGTGGTTAAAAAAATGCACAGAACAAAGAAGATGGGATGCTGCACACAAAGAGAAATGGAAAGCCCACTGCTGAAAATGCAATTCCAGCGAGCTAAAGATGCCAGCATGAAGGCCTTCTCCAAATCAATAGAAGCTCCCGTGTGTGTGAGAGCAAGTCAACAGAGCAGAGCACCGAGTCGGGCCATACAGATAATATTTATGTAGAGAGAGAGCCAGCCAACAACCACCAGGGACCATGTTTAATTCTGATTCATACATCTTAAAAGCAATCATCTAATACATATGAGGCATGCTCATTTATTCAATAAGAATACATTCAGCAACAGATCAGTCTTTGAGAATTGCCTGTTATGGCACCATTAAATATTCATTTGCACAAAGCTGGAATTGTGTCTTTTATTTTTTATTTTTTTAAGTTAAAGGACCATACCGCCATTTTGCATGTTCGAGCCTAATATATTCAATTTTCATACACGTAAAGTTACCAAACAACCATTTACCATTTATTTGCAAAGGTTGAAATGTGCAATTGTGCAACACAATTGCACACAGTCCTATACTGTATAAAAATGGCTCAAAACATACATTTCGCTCTCATTTTTTCCATTTCTGCTTTTTTTTTAAATTCACACATGAAATGCTTATAGTTTCAATAGTGAAAATGGCTAAACTAACTGCTCTATTGCTCCACTAGAATGTTAATAAGGATAGTAATTAGTGTAATGCTGACTCCAACTCAGTGTGGACAAAGAGTGCATTTCCCCTTTAAAGTGCCTGTAAAATGGAACTGAACTCTCTGGCACGGACTGAAGTTAAGCACTGGTATTTGGCTTGTTTGGCAGATGCGTAACGCGAACAAACTTTACAGTCTAACTACTGATGCAACATCAAAAACATCCCAGCTGGCAGAACATTTCCTTGGATACGCGTCAGATTGAAGACAGCTAGGTTAACATCATTCTGGCCAATAAATGGCTTGTTTACAATTACATCACCACTGGGTTGTGATAACTCTGTCTATGTGAATATAAATGTTGATATGAATACGCCTTAGGAGTAACGTCCTCCATCCCTGCAGCTGGCCCTTGGAATTATCTGCTTTACGTGGGATAATGAAATCTCACTCACTACCCAACTGCCTCCTATTGAATTAAGGTGATGGGCATCCTTCCTTCTCACAGCTTGGCGTGTCATCAGCCCAACTGGTGCTCCATGTTCATTGGATAAATCAATCACAGACAACTGAGGTAATAAAAGGAAAGGAAAAGAACAATAACCATTATAGTAGGAAACACAGGAAAGATGCATGGCAGGGATGTTGTCTTCCTGTAATATGGGGTCTCCTCCTAAACACAAGCAGCCATTTTAAAGACAAACCGCCCTTCAATGTCTCGTCACTGCAAGAGTGCAGCATATACGTTGCCTGTGACTTAATTGCTGTATCTATCTTGTGTGCATTGAAGTGACTCTGCATGAAACTGGTGATGCCGTCTTTTACCTTGGAATTTCAAACGTAATAAACAGGCTTAATAAAGGATGGTGATGGAAGAAGCAGCCAGCATCTTTAGGCAGCAGTGGTAAAATTCTCAGGAGTGCATTCCCCAGGTATCCCACTGTGGCCATGAAACATCCCATGGAAAAGCTGTTGTCCATGGCAATGAAATGAGGTGAAAGAAATCAACGGAAAATAGGATATTATGAAGACAACTTCATATTTTTGAGTTGAGAGCATTTCAGTAAAGAAGTTCTGCTGCAGATGGATCCATACTGTCAACAAGCTGCTCATTTATAAAATAAAAGCAAGAAATGGGTGGCAACCATTGTCCTTGGATATTTACCAAAAGGGAGAATTAAACAGGTATTCTGCCATCACCTTGTTTTAGTCATGAAATCAATACACACAGAACAGAGGAGATGCTTACTGGCAAAGATTGTTGGACAGAGGCAAGAAATCGGCTTGTAAATAAAAGATTCTAATAATCTAAATAGAGTTATAACTGGATGAGACTGTCTGAGATGAGGATTATTATTGTACATTATCCAAATAATATGTGTGCGTGTGTGTGTGTGTGTGTGTGTGTGTGTGTGTGTGTGTGTGTGTGTGTGTGTACTTGCTGTGTGCATGGCAGAAAATAGGCTCGTAAAAGGAGGCAGCAAGCCAAGTCATGAGGTATCCTGTACCCTGTAAAGCAGGCAATAAACAGATCCTGCCTTACAGTAACAGTTCATTAGTTAGGCAGTCAGCCTCCGGTCCCACCAATCAGGACCGCTCCCATCAATCAGCAGCAGTCTGCAGCAGGCCAAATAACACGGCTCTAATTCTACATGAATGTAACTCCTGCTCTATATCCTACAACACTGTCTGTTTGGAGTTATGTCTGAAATGACTTCATGAAAATCTGTGGATCCGTGGTGTGTGAACATGTGTTTGGGGCCGTGGATTAAGATCTGCCTTGAAATCCAAGTGGGACTGCTCTAAACCAAATGCAAAGCAAACCCTGAGTGCTAACTTTCACAAAACACAATTCCACCAAACAACAGATAAAAGCACAATCTAATCCGTTTGTCTATTTATCAACACATCAATCCACACAAAGGCACACATTTATAGATGCAAAGATCAGGATGGCAGACAGAGCTTGGTTGCACATGATCTCTTATCATTGTCTCACAGCCTCTTGTGATTGCATGTGGCATGATTGCCTGCGTTGGATGGGCATGGCAGATGTGTATTCCAGTGGTAACATGCATGGGCACTGAAACAGTATAGCCAGGAATGTGTGTGTGTGTGTGTGTGTGTGTGTGTAGTTTACAGCTGTGATTCTACTGTCTGTTGTTATCGCTCTTGGAATACAATGGGCTCACCGAATGCTTTCCGCTAACATGCCCCACCAATCAGGGATGGGAAAGCGGCAGCCACTATGAGCAGGCGGCAAATAGACAAAGGTCTGATGTGTATCAAGGACTGCTGGAGTTACAGCGTGCCACATGGGCATGCATTGGGTCCACTTTTAGTGCAAATCACAATGGTTTCATACACTCTCTAATTCAGTTACAGCAGGAAAACACACATTATTACAACGTCTGACGATCACAAATTCTTAAAAAAGTAAAACATAAAGTGACATTTTGTTTTATTACTCCATATGAGCATGAAACCATGATGTATTGCTCAACATAGCTTTAATGTATTGTCTCTTTCTCTAAAGCCTAGTTTATGCTTATAGTTAACTCTGCATATGCAAGATGGATGCCACATGGATTCTGTGTTAATCAGCAGCACAGTGATTGTGACCGCCAGAAAAATGTCCAAAACTTATGAGAAGAAGCTGATCGATCACAGCAGGTCACCACCGCCGCTGCTATTTCATTTCACCTTCATAATAAGTATAAAATGCAGATCTCCGATCTTGGCTGTCACCATTTTTGTTTACATTGTTGAGCAAATCAAAAGAAGATTTGAAGGTGTTCCAGTGCAGACTAGGGATGATTTATGTTTCAAGCCCCACATTGCCACCTGGATAAAGTAGTACTAGTCCTCCAGATTGACATAAAGAATGCAAGCGAGTATGTAAGCATCACAGACACGTATGAAGAGTTTAATGTTGAGCATGAACCTGGCCGAAAACAAAAAGTTTTTCTGCTTCATGAAGTTTTGTGTTATGTGACTAAAACTGCAGGATCACTCCTTCATTTGCGCATTTTTTCTAAACACAAACAGTCAAACCACTGATAATATCATATTCAACATCTTAAAAATGTGTGTGACACCAAATACCATGACCAAGAGTGCACAAGTGTCCACCAGTTGGGGCTTCCACTCACTCTAGATGGGTCAGAGGCAGGTACACAAGGTACTTTCAAAACGGGACGGCTGTAAGGACAGCTACAGAGACCGGAAAATAGATCTGTGCTCTTTTGCCCATGAATGAACTTTACAAGCTCTCATAGCCCATAAATCTGCTAAGTGAAACCTGCAACAGAAAACAACATATCATATGTATTCACATGCAGGTGCACATCATAGGGAAGAAGATAGCGACTAGCTGTCATGACATCAGATTTTCACTCCACAATTATCATGGCCAAAAGAATTCACGATAACGATATTATCACGATATCTATAGAAAATCTGAAAAAATAATAATAATTATGCTATCAGTCAAATTCATCTTTAACTTTGTTTATTATGCATTTTGTCTCTTTTGTGGCAAATGAATTACACTTAAAATACGAGTGTAGGGAGGTGGAGAGTGTCTGTAACCATAACTGTACGAAAGCTACAAAAAGAGCAATTACACTTAATGGATAGTATGAAGGCAACCAGATGAACTGATAAACAAAAGAGCCACAAATCTAACAAATAACCAGGAGAGAGAAAATCCTGTCAAGTCCAACGCCATAACAACTTAGCTTTAACAACACAACTAACATCTTAATGTAGCATTTCCTGTTTCAGGGCTAGCAAACTAACTGCAACTTACTCTCTCTACCATGGTGAAATATGCAGGATGATGGAGGCGAAGGTGGATGAAGAAGTTGGTGGTTACTGTCAATCGGAATTTCCTGCAGACTGGGGAGTCTATCCAACAATTCTTACCAATGTCTTTTTTACGGAATCCAAAAAACTCCCACACTGGCGAGCTAATTTTTTTGGGGGGATTAGGATGGAGTGTCTCACTCTCGTTTGTCATCTCCTCCCACATGATTTTGCATGGCAGGAGCAGTCACACACTGTGGTAATCTAGCTAGCTAGCTAGTTACTGTGTCACGGGAGACAAAGCAAGAATGGAAAGAAACGGAAATGATTTAGGAGGTGCTAGATTATTTACACAATATTATAATACATGTATTCTTAACACAATATCAATATTTCATTTTTTAACATCACGGTTATCATCAATACCGGTATATCGCGACAACCCTCATAGGGACAATGTGATAAAGACCATTATGACTCTGTGGCACCTGCCTGAGTCTCAACACATCCCAGCTGTGGTCATGACAACCAAACTGCCCTCTGGGAATAAATGTGAAGTGCCACACTGCTCTGGGAACAAAATGCACACGTTATAACCGAATGCATATTGTGTGTTGCAGAATCGCATAAACACACATCACCAGACCAACCAAAAGCATAAGAACTCCCTTTGCCTCTGTTAGCAAGCACTCATATGAACACTTCATACACGCTCACAATGTGCAAATTCACTAATGCAAAAACATATCCTTTCCCAAGAAGCAGACCAGGGCTGGCTCCTCTTTTGTGCCTAAAGTGCAAGTGCTTTAATGTAATTACAGGACTGCCAAGGACAGACTCTATCTGCTTATTGCTCTGCCCCCTTGGGAGCAAAGACAGGAGCGTGCACATGGTATTTGTCCAATCTCTAATGCTCTGACAATGCCACACCCTTTTCATGATAATCCCTTCATTTCTGTCCACTCATAGGAGAGGACAGGAAGGCAGGGAGGTGTGGTGTGAGTATGCGTGTGTGTGAGTGTGTGTGTGTGTGTGTGTGTGTGTGTGTAGGCAGATGGGGATAGAAATGAGGAGTGAAATGAAGAGAATGGCTGATGGGAGTGAGAGGACAGGGATGTTGATTGGGCTGTGTGTGTATGTGTGTGTGGGGGGGGAGTGAAATTTTAAGGATTAGGCACATTCAACAATGATAGACAAAAATGCTAATGAGTAGAAAACAAGTCATCCAAAAAAGGTCATCTGGTATAAAAAGAGCCTCAGCCAAAGTCTGATAAGCAAAAAGATAAGAAAAAAAAAAGTCCAACGACATCAGAGATAATGTAACGTTAAACACTGGAAACCTCAAATAACCTATGGCTCTTCCTCTCTCTCTCTCTCTCTCTCTCTCTCTCTCTCTCTCTCTCTCTCACACACACAGTCTTTTAGTGATGGAAATTCTCCCAGCATGCAACAGCAGGGCATGTCCCTTGAGCTTGGTAACCATAAGCACACAAACACACATTTTCCTAGATCTTGAGGACAGAATAAATGAATCAGGCTAGCAGAGAAACATATCGCATCATGAATATTACTTTGATTTCCGCATGACACTAAAAATATTTTAATGATCACCCCATATTCGGATTTTTCTGCAGTTTTCAGTGAAACGAGCTTTACGAGGTGACAAACATTCACTGTTAATTGCCAGAGCAAATGGCTTGGCCGGGGATCAATGGCAGTTTAATAGATGCACCAGCAGCAGCAGTCAGACTGACTGACGTAGCATTGCACTTAACATGGCAGCAGCCATCTTGTCGGTATTTTGGGTAGCACTGAATGAAGATATTCATCCTCATCCCATCTATCTTCTCCACTCTTCCTTTAAAAATGCACTTCAATGCTTTTTTCCCCTCTTTATCTGCTCACTTTCCATTCCACCACTCTACCCTCCTCTCTCTCATCTTCCTAAACTCTCCATCCCCTACCACCTCTCTCTCTGCCTCCCCCTTCCTCTTCATCCATCTTCCCACCCTTTTCTATCTCCTGGGTGATTTCCCAGTGGGTGTCCCTCCCTCTACATGGTACAGCCATGTGAATCAGAGAGTATCAGTTTGTTCAATGTTAATGACAGCCAGCTGCCTGGGTCGCCACCTTTTGGAATAACAGTTCCTCTCAGTGCTAGTTGAGTCTTGGGGAAAAGATTTTTTTTTTAAAAGATGAGGAGGGGGCACTAACAGATGTCTCATCATAGTATCTGCAGGGAAAACACAAATGGATGGCACAAAAAAAAAGGAAAATTCAAATTAGACAATGACAGACTCATCTGAAACCTAATTGATTATCACAAACTGAACTCATTAAAGCTACATGAGTGTGGTGTGTGATTGGAATTAAAAAGCAATGAATTTAGGGCAACATATGTTGAGCTTTTGATAATTTTTTCAGTTGAGGTTCTATAAAACTCAGGTAAAGCGGTATATTATCACTATTAATATAAGTTTTGTATATAGTGGTATATTATCATTGTTAATATTATTATGGGTTATATTTTTTGTAAATTATATTTAGAATTGGCATGTGTCTAATACAAGGACTAACAGTGGACAACAACTACATTTTAAACATTGATGCCTTCCGATGCTGTTTAAAGGAGCATACTAGTGATTGTGCATTTTGACTGCAATATATACAACTCTCACACACACACATTACACTACTGCCAACCATTTTTCAAACCATGCTACTGGAGCATTACATTTTAGAATCATTTTCCTACCTTTCAGACTGCCACAGGTTTCAGTTCATTCCAGTTCACTATAAAAAAAAAATCAACTTGAAACGTGTTCGAGATAGGCAATCCATCACGGAGCTACCCAGAAGAAAATGTATTTCTCTGCCAGGGAATATAGTCCCAGGAGAAAGCTGCTATTACCAGAGAAATTAAAACGACCATGTCCTTTACAATCATGCTTAGCTGTTAACAGGTCAAACACTGAATTTTAAGGTGAGTGTATCACCTGAACGTTAGATTTTGAAAGATTATGGGAGTTGGCAAAATAAGACAAAAACTCAAACACAATTTCATGTTTTGGAAAATGGTTGCCAGTAACATAAGGTGTATGTGGGTAATATTTACTAGGCTCCAATATAAAACCACTGGTATGGTCCTTTAAGAATAGTTAAGACCAGTATGTAAGTAAACTCAACTGTAAAATGTCTGGATTTAACTTGAATTTAGTCAAAAAATTAAGGATTGACACTTTAAACTCTCAGATTCGCTTTGCATGTGAGGTAGCACTCTGACCTGATCGAGGTCAATTTGTCATGAATGTAGGATGTATAACTATATGATTTGACTCAATGAGCCAACAAAAAGTTGAATCAGATTCATGTTAGTCACAGTGAGACAGGTAACCAATGCAGACAGGCAGATAGCAAATGACGTGCAATAATGACAGTGACAACCGTGATAAAAAAACATTCTGTCATATTGGATTTTACTCCACTGTTGTCTGATTTTTCCCATCATTTTAATATGGGGTGGCTGGGTCCATTTTTAAGAGTCACACTCATCAGCCACTGAGATACCTGCATAAGTGCCTTGCCTACACTTATACATTATATCCAGTGTAGAGAGTATTTCACTTCTCCTGCCAAACACCAGCAGTATTTGGTGCGCACTATCACATATTTTGAATGCTATTTCAGCAACAAAGAAGTGCTTTTCCTTTAAGAGCTTTTTTTCCCCTAACTAAGCTCAGGCATTCCACTCTCATGTTTTTTGGCCTGAACTTGTTCATCACACATCAGACCCTATACAGGGTGGCTGGATGGACGAAAGATAATGCTAAACATCTGTCATGCGCTTTTGAATGAGCGACATACTTACACTCAATAAGATTCACTCAAATGTACTGCAATGGACTCTAATGAGATGCAAAGTGGAGAAAGACAGAAAGGTAATTTGTTTTCTTCACACTTGAACTGACTCATTGAATTGTGGTGTTTAAAAGACCAATATTAGCCATATCATATAAACATTATTTTATTAACACATTAGCAAAAATTAAGTCAGGGTGGAGTAAGTACCAGAAAAGAAGTGCAATTAGACTTGACTTATTTCCTTTTTTAACCCTCGGGGAGGAACAGAAAAGAGTGGTCAAGAGGTCACATGTATTTAGGTTATAGAGTGCTGGTGATCAAAGGAAATGTGACACGAGGAAAACTAGCTTTAAATCAGAAACCACAGAGAGCACAAGAGGCCAGGCAGTCTACTGCTCAAACAAAAAAAGCTTGTTTAAAGCAGTTTCCATCATTTTATTATTCAGTAAATTTTGCATGATCAGTGTATGAAATGTTCTTCCTGCTGTGAACAAGTATACTGTACAGTCATGAAAGACCATGATAACACTCATAATGACAAATACATTTCATTTAAATATAGAACGATCACATTTTTTTTATGTTTCACTGGTTTCAAGTGTTTCATTAAAATTGTTTTCAGCGTGGAGGGGACCCTACTGCTCAAGTGAAGGTCAGATGGATGGAGGTAATGATCTTGCACAAAATGTCTTAATGGCTTCAACTCCGTTTTTATTGGAACTGAACAACAATTCACGTCTGACTGCTTAACTGACTATATTGTTTTGACCCCAAGCAGTGCTGCAGGCTTGCCAAATCTGCATTTGTGTGTTTGTGGAGAAGATATGTATGTATATGTGTGTGTGCCTGCATGTCTGCTTTTCTGTCACAGTATCTATGGTAAAGTCGCTAAGGGGCACATTAGAGCCTCCTTCATCAAGGACGTTCACAGTGCTGGTTGTCTTGCTCCAGCTTTCCAGGCCACTGGAAGTCTGACTCAACCAAAAGCTCAGCAATTACCGCTCATCTTTAGTACCCTAATATGGTGAATGTGACCCACGTTTACGGCTGTTGGATGAATCACAGTAAAAAATAACAAAGTATAATATTCTCTATGCTAAACTTATTAAATCATATCACAAGACAGGATCTTGATAGCATAAACGATCTAATACCAATGCTTTGTTGCATACAGTAATTGGATTTTTTTTTAATATGGCCATTAAACTGTGTAGCCTCAGAGAAACAACACACATGGCATTACATTAGGATCCAATAAGAATTAAGAGGTTGGCCATTTCCTCTTCCTGTGCAAAAGATGATATAATCCTATTTCAGGATCTCCATCTCATAGCTCTACACAGCTCTTTCTCTCTCTCTGATTCTCCCCTGAGATCCTGTTCATTCTGTGAGAAAGCCTGCTGCACATTGATCCCTGCTATCTGTGTTGGGTCAGTGGATTCAGCCACACTCAGCACTTTCTGTGTGCCTTGAGTACCCAAGCTGTCACAAGCTGCTTTTCCCTACAACCTCTGCATATTCACCCTCTCTTTGAGGAGCAGTAGCAGACAATCTGAGCTGGGTCACTGCTACAGTGCTCAATAGATGTCAGATATTTAGATAATATGTGGCATACAATAGGAAACTCTGACATACAGGATGTCCAAACATGCTTATTCTTTTGGCTCATGTCAAATGGTTTCACAATAGAGCTCAAAGGTGAGACAGTGTCAACTACTATGTGTTAGCAATTAAAATTGATCCCACTGTAGAGAAGTACTGGTATATATGAAAAGTTCTGCAACCCTGTGTAACTGTTTTAGAATAGCACAGTACAAATATATTAATGACTTTTAATGTACCGTAAGTACAAATAAAACCTCAACAAAAATTATATTAAAACATTAAAAAAGAGCTCTGAGTCAGTTCGTCCAACTTAAGGCCAATGGTTAGCAGCACACTCTGCTCTTCATTATGGTAATTCTTTTTCACAGAAAACCTAACTTCTTCTGACAAAATGACAGAAAGCCTTACATATGCTCAGGGGAGGGGGGTTCTTCCTCCTGTGACGGTGCACTGTATGTTGTTTCCAGGTTTGCCAACATGTGCACAAATGTGACACGTTGCATCTACTGTAGCTCTCAGAGGAGAGAAAGGGAAGCAGCTTCTATCTGTGTACAGTATCTCTGGAACATAGGTCATGCTAACATAGACTCAAGAGGCCCATAGCATCGCACAGATGGACAGCTATGTACTATAAATACCTATCTGCATATCAGTTGCACTGTATGAGCAAAATCCGCATGTCCAACTGCCGACTCCAAGTCTCTTTGTGGTTGCATTGATTTGTCTTTAAAAGTACATGTGTTCAATCTTATTTGGCTGCTAGAAACACAGGAAACATGAAGACAAGAGGGGACATAACCTTAAGTTAAAAGAAGTTAAGATTTTTTTTAAGAAGTTGGCACTGCATTTAAAATCATACAGTTTTCAAGACATTACATAAAATTGCTTTTAGCATCTAAGGAACTTGTTTTCATTGCAAATCGTTTTTCCCATTCCATGACTGACAACAAAAGGTGGATCCCAGAGAGATGCATGGGCGAAATCGCATAAATTGCTCATTGCTTCTGGGAGGCCTAATGAATTTATTTTGATTTTCTTCTTCCTTTTCTCTCCCCCCCANCCCCCCCATCTCTGACATGGCAGGTCTGTTTGATCTCAAAGAAGCATCTCCAACTCCAAACATGGCCTCCATGCCTTCATCCCAAAATAGAAAGCAGACTCAAAAGAGCTCAAGAAAAATCAGCCCACACAGTGTTACTACTACTGACTATATGAGTTAACATGGAATGTATGTGTGAATCCACTTGCCTTTACTGATGTCTTAATCCACTGCTTTCACACAATGGCATCTAGAGATGGTTTAAACACCGTAATCCCTCCGTTTGTGGCAGGAGGTATTGCCTGATATGATTTAACAATAGGTAAAACTACAAAATAAAAACACCTTTATATACTAACATTCCAATGTTTAAAAATACTATTTTTTCCCTGAGTTTCTTCTTTCAAGGGCCTGTCACACATCCTATAACTGGAATAGCTCAGCCTAAAACACTCTCATGGCCCAAAGTGTCTCTTCCATCCTCTTCCAGTGCTTCCTGTCCTCTCCAAAGCGTTGATCCTCTAAGCCTGCAGAGTTACAGTATCAGTCCCCAGTTACACTAAAACCTACACTCACACATCCAGAGCAGCGGTGAAGGATCAACTCCTGCACTTCACTACTACGCATTGCTGTTTATATAATCTATCCTGCTTCTCTCCTATGCTCTGCTTTGAAGCAAAAATGCATCAGCATCTGCAATTTTCTCACAACTGCCCCACTATAATACCTACAATAATACTGTATTCTTGAAACATGTTAGCACTTCAGTCTTTGCTTGATCAGCCAGTGACTTCCATGCTAGCAATGAGATCATCATCTCCAGGCATTCCACATCAGAACAGCTGCTTCGCCTCTTCAATCCTTACAACCATCAACTATGTCATTCTAGCACCACAGGCTGAGAGGGACACNCCTCCCCTCCCCTCCAATGCTTCACTATCACATCATAAGCACCACCACCCAGCTCCACATCACCAGGGGATGGACTGGGCCTGCTCAGTCTACCCATGGCTCCACTGAGAAGGGATAAAGGGATAAAGAGCCTCTGCTCAGGGACTGATTACTTACATCTGCCTGGCTAAATCCCAGTGCTCACACATACACACACACACATTTGGCCTGTTGCTAGCTGCAAAAGCACTGATGCATGTATTGTTTTCTGACATAAGCATGTGGTATTTGGTGAATCGCTCTCACTCTTGCTGTGTGTGTGTGTGTGTGTTTACTCAGGTGTAAAGTAAGAGAAAATACTGCAATAAATGTGTAATGAAAATGTGTATTGTAAATTGTTAATAATGCTGCCATCTTCACATTATTGCTCTTATAAAGATGTCAGAGCTTGCAAAAGCAAAACAGTCAATATTAGGCAATAAGCTATTCTGGGCAAGGGTCATATCTACCTGTAAATGCTCATGAGTGTTGAGATATTAGAAACACCCTTATATTAAATCATCTTAGAATGAACAAACAGTAATAGTCTCCCACATGTTTAGATGTTATTGAAATCATCTTTCTCCCACAAAAGTCACTGTTTATTATTCTCTGTAAATATATCCCGACCACTTCCACATGCAATAATATATTGTCATCTGTGCTAAAGGGTATCCCTCTGGTTCCTTGTTGACTTTAACAGTAGCAGGCATTTGCTATTGCCTTGTAAATAGAAGCTGTGGGCATGGAGTTTTTTTCAGGAGTTCTAATAACAAAACCAAGAAACCTACTTCTGGGACACATTTCCCATAAACATCATTTGCCAGTTACAGTAAGAAATACATGTTAATAAAGTCTGCTACTAAAAGAAAATTACAAAAGCAGATTGTTGGCTGCATGTTTTAGCATAACTATATCACAGTGAGCAAAATCAATTTGTTATTAAGGCAAAAAAAGAGGGTTTTTAGTGCAGGGGTGGATGATTTTTGACATTTTGAAAGACATGATCACAGCCTGGATTTTCAGCTGCCCTGCACAATACAAAAATGTCAAATGAGATTGGCAGTGCCGCAGTTTAATAGAATTTAGCCTTTGACCAAAACTGTCTTCAAATATCACTGTTCTCATTTGTTTTCATTGATTGGCAGTATTAGAAAGATGGCATCACTATCAGACATTCTCAGAGAGTGGATGTCAGGCTGGCCCACTGACCTCTTGCTACTAGCTCATCTTTCTTCTCCCATAGGATGAGGAAAATCATAACTCTCCTAAGAGCACATTAATCCCATGGTCTGAGCCCATGAGGGTTTACCTCAGTCAGAAGTTTTGCTTGCTCTTTCATACAGACACACCTGTGTATATACAGCATCCGAATAAGTGCTGGACATGAGAACTAAAAGAATCTGCAATCTAAGGCCAATCTAACAAGAAAAGCTGACAGGACAGGGTTTGATTTTTTTTTTTTAATGTAAACTGTAAAGTTAGTCTAAAACAAATTAGAAATTGTAATAAATAAGTCAAGCAGCAGGGCTATGATATCTTATTCAGTAGATTTATGTTGTTATTGGGTCTTTAAATCAAACCATCAACCAGCTTACATGTTGGCATGGCAACTGTAAGATGTAGCAGTTTTATCCTTCTCAGCTGCAGTGTGCCCTTAAAAGCACTTAAATTATGCAAGCCTAGAAGACCACTACAAATGCTACTGATTGATTAAAATAATTTAAGTGTAAGGAAATTGGTGTAGGAAACTTCAAACTTGTTCTAAAATGTTTATTGTTGCTGTTATATAAACAGATCTTAATTTGTAACCCCAGTGCTGTGAAATCAGCTGCTTTCAAGTGTGCAAGGAGTCAAAAGAAATCGTACATCAAATTACGCCATCTTCAGGCTCCATGAGAACCAGCCTCTTTCCATTAAAAAAAAAAAAAAAAAAAAAAAAAAAAAAAAAAAAAAAAAAAAAAA